>CABFOV010002279.1:65714-83902 GCA_902141375.1 Timema poppense | reverse complement strand
CCCCCCCACCAACCCAATCTATCAGTGCTGAAATGCCTGAACTTGAAAGAATGGTTAAATGTGTTTGCCACATACATGATAATACAAGTGAATAGAATACCTAAACATAAATCAATGTATTTAATTAGTGAATAATTTAAAGCTTGTTACGTATACTAACTATTCACAATTAATTATATATTTATTTTATGTATTTTCACTTAAACTATACTAAATTAGATTAATAAATAAACATTGTGATCTTGAATCTTTTTTCAATAGTTGGCACAATGCTTAGCTTGCTTCACAGGAACAGCATGACCTGGGTTGTGAAAAACCCGAGCTTATTGGCCAATTACTTATGGGCGAGCGTAAAGGAATTTGTTGCCACCCCCTAGACATTGGGCAAAGTCATTAGGGCCTTCCTATCTTGCCTTGCGTTTTTCAAGTAGCAAGCCCTGGGTTTCCTATTGTGAAAAGTAGAATCTTTTGGAAGAAGAATTACTTAAAACACAGTATTCTTGGAATATGAACCAATATTAGTTTTTAAAATTAATAATTCAATACATGTATATTTATTAACAATTTAAACATTAGTGTTTACATGTTTCA
This sequence comes from Timema poppense, assembly GCA_902141375.1. Taxonomy (NCBI): domain Eukaryota; kingdom Metazoa; phylum Arthropoda; class Insecta; order Phasmatodea; family Timematidae; genus Timema; species Timema poppense. The sequence continues at coordinate 83,311 of CABFOV010002279.1, read as the reverse complement.
CACAGATAGCATTGAATTAAACAAAAAACTAGTCCATATCATTTTGAGTATGTGGCGCAGGACTAGCATACCCAGAGAATACGCCACTGATATTGGCCAATATATTAATACAATTTTGTGATCTTTGGTTGTAAAGAGATACTATTTAAGTTTTAACGCAATAATTCTCTAATGTCATAGAATAAAAAGTGAGTAAGTCTCTCAAAAACTATATCTTCTCTGCCTTCCGACTTCTTAGGAGAAATGTTTGTGCAGTAATGATCTATCTCTATCAATTTAGATTTAAAAGTCAATAGCTACCTATTTTATTGGTCGAAATTTATAAATGAGGAACTTAATAGCAATGCAATAATTATAAGATGTGCAACCGCTAATAAAATGTCAAAAATTTTAAACCGGAAGTGTACATTTTAATACGAAGTGTTGGCCCTTGGGGACCCAATATCAATATTTTTACTTTCTCGCTACCTTACAGGTAAAGCAGGTATTGTGATCGACAAAAAAATTGTACTTGAGATGTTGATGGATGTCGACGTCTCATGACCTCCCAAACCTTCAAAATTTGTTTTCGCAATGCCATCTGTATGTCCGTCTGTACCTCGGGCTAGAGCCTAAACTATTTTACCGATTGGGCTAAAACTTGGTATATGGGGTTTTCATGGGTTTACCCAGAGGAATTTATGAAATTGTATATCCAACCCTAAAATTAAGGGTAGTTTTCTAAAGGGCGGAAAGATAAAAAAAAAGATTTTATCAAAATCGGCTTGAACAATCTGGATTATATTTCATTTCTAAGCTTTGATCAATATTATTAACCAAATGGATACTTTCAACTTTTCGTCAAAATCAATTTAAGGGTTCCGGTCTGATGAGTAAATTCTAATTTTTAATTTAATCTCCATAAGTCTTTGAGAAACGAAATTACTTATCCTCGCATACATGTGGATCTATTTATAATAAACATCTTTTACTTGAAATATATTTTTATAAAACCAAAAATGTTCAAGCTATACACAAATATATTTTTCTATTAACTTGGCCTACACTTAGTATTACGACCGTCAAAAAAATCTAGCCCAATATGTTGATGAATGCAGACGATTCATAGCCCCTCGAACCCTAAAAATTGTTTTTTGCAACGCCTTCTGTCTGTGTGTCTGTCCAACCCTAAAATTAATAGCAATTTACTAAAGGATGTAAAGAGAAAAATTCCATTTTCTCAAAATCGGCTATAACGATTCTCTCTCTCGCATTTCAGACTCGATAGTCAATAATTACCTATTTTATTGGTCAAAGTTTAGAAAAGCAAAATTTAATATCAATGCGATAACCATAAGATGTGCATCCCCTAGTAAAATGACGAAAATTTTAACCGGAAGTCAAAATTTTAATATGAAATGTTGGCTCTCGGGGTCACAATATCGATATTTTTTATTGTTACAAATATACAAATGATGACGTTGACTCTTTAATAATAAAATTATGAGATTTAAAACCATTAATGAAAACGTTCTACGTATGTCTAGCGCATTTTGTTCTCGGGTTTGCTAGTGTATATTATATTATGAATTTTGAGTAAATATCTCCATTTCTAAACACTAGAGCGAGAAAGTTCGTACGGAGTTCGTACCATTTATTTACTTTTCCGCTATCTTACAAGTAGAGCAAATATTGTGATCGTCAAAAAAATCGAACTCGAGATTTTGATGAAGCTCGACGTTTTAGAATTTCCGTCTGTCTGTCTGTCTGTACCTCCAACTAGACCCTAACTTTTATCAGTTGGGCTAAAACTTGGAACCTAGTATTTTCATAGGTTTGTCCCGAAGTGTTTTTGGAATCGGCTTTCCAAGCCTAAAATTAAGGGTAGTTTACTGATGGGCAAAAAGTGAAAAAGTTGATTTTCTCAAAATAGGATATAATTATTTTGATTAAATTTTATTTCAAAACATTTATAAATATGCCAAACAAAATGGCTACCCTCAGTAGTTCGGAAAATTACTTTAAGGGCTCCAGTCTGATGCGTAAATTCTCATTTTTAACATATCTCCGAAACTAATTGAGATATGAAATTACTTGTCACTACAAATATGTAGCTATATGTATAATACAAATATTTTATTTGAAACATATTTTTATAAAACTAATAAATTTCAAGCTAAACGCAATTACATATATTTTTTAACTTTTCGAACACCAAAGGTAGGGTATTGCGACCGTGAAAAAAATCAAACTTGAAATTTTGATGGATATCGACGTCTCATGACCCCCGAACCCTAAACAACGGTATTTGCAACAACGTCTGTCTGTGTGTCTTTTTAGTCCCAAAATTAAGAGTATTTTAATAAAAAGCGAAAAGAGAAAAAATCTATTTTTTTCAAAATCGTCTTTAACGATTTTAATTAAAATCCGTATCCAGGCGTTGATTAATATTATTTATAAATAAACTGGCTATTTTCATTTTCCCGTGAAAATGACTTTTAGGTTACATTACAGAATCGGAAATTTCCGTATTTCCTCAACTATTTGGGATACTAAATAACTTATCAATGCAAAATCTTAGTTCTATTAAAAATAAAAAACTTTCATTTGAAATATATTTGTATAGCACCAACAATTAATGAGATAATGGCAAATAAATTAATACAATTTTGTTAGCTTTAGTTGTGAAGAGATACTACTTAAGTTTTAACGCAATAATTCTCTAATGCCATAGAGTAAGAAATGAGTAAGTCTCTCAAAAAGTTTATGTTCTCTTTCTTTCAACCTCTTAGGGGAAATGTTTGTACATCATCTATCTCTATAATTTAATTCATTATTCAATATTTACCTATTTTATTGGTCAAAATTTATAATAAAATTAAGGGTAATTTCCTTAAGGGTGGAAAGAGAAAAAATCGATTTTATCAAAATCGGCTTTAACGATTTTTATTAAATTTCATTTCTAAGCTTTGATCAACAATATAAACCAAATGGCTACTCTCAACCTTTAGTCAAAACGATTTCAAGGGTTCCGGTCTGATGCGTAAATTCTGATTTTTAATTTTATCTTCATAAGTTTTTGAGTTATGAAATTACTTATTCCATACATGTGTATCTATTTATAATAAATATCTTTTACTTGAAATATATTTTTTTTAAACCAAAAGTTTTCAATCCCTAAACAAATATATATTTCTTTAAACTTTGCCAACACTTAAGTAAAGTATTACGATCGTCAAAAAAATCTTGCCCAAGATGTTGATGCATGTTGACGTTTCATGACCCCCCGAATACTAAAAAGTGTTTTGTTTTTCAACGCCGTGTGTCTGTCCAACCCTAAATTTAAAAGCAGTTTATTAAAGGGTGAAAAGAGTAAAAATCAATTTTCTCAAAATCGCTATAACGATTCTATCTCTCTCATTTTAAACAAAATACTCAATAATACCTTTTTTTGGTCAAAATTTAGAAAAGATAAATTTAATAGCAAAGCGATAACCATAAGATGTGTATCCCCTAGTAAAATGACAAAAAAATTAACCGGAAGTCAAAATTTTAATACGAAGTGTTGACCCTTGGGGACCCAATATCTATATTTTTATTGGTCCAAATATATGAATAAAGACGTTAATTCTTTAAAAATAAAATGATAAAATTCAAAACCATGACTCAAAAAATGTTTTACGTATGTATAGTGCAATTTTTTCTCGGGTTCGCTGGTTTATATTATATTACAAGTTTTGAGTAAATATCTGTATTTTTTAAACAATAGAGCGAGATAGTCCGGGCGGAGTTCGGTACTATATTATTTATATGTCAGATTCCTGTTCCTATGGAAGCTGGATTTTAGCAACAATTTATTTATGTACTATTGATATATATAGTACATATATGGTATATATGTACTATAGGCCCATATGTTGGGTTAGTAGATTTTTCACTATACCACGTAGATCATTTATTAATATTTTTTTTATTTTTAATATTTGGCAAGGCTAAGACTATTTTGGCTTGTCTTACACCTAAACCAACTAAGGAATCAACTAAACAAACAACTTTTACAGTAACAATCATAATTATAATTGACTAACGTGTACATTTAATAGTGAGCTAGCCTCCATTGATTTCTTCATTCATATATTCATTCCAACATATTATATGATCATTTTTATGTTTTACAAGCACTAAGCATTAGATTCGCTTATCAATAATATTTTTTTAGTAAAGTTTTGAAAGCAGCCAGCCCAGTCAAGTCCCTTACTGTGGGGGAGGGGGTGTAGCTCGTTCCACACCTGTGAATGAACGAGAATAAGATTCAGATTTTGTGAATTAGGATGCTTATAAATGTAGAGTTTTAAGTGTTTAGGTTAGTTAAATTGGCTGCTAAGTGCTGCTATGATGAAGTTTGTAATATTTTGTGTAGAAGACAGAGGGAGTGAAGTCTTTGCCTATCCTTTAGTTGCAACCACCTTAGTTTGTCAAATAGTCAGAGATATGGTCATGTCACTTAATATTATAAACAAATCAAATAAAGAACTTAAACTGATATGATTTTCACATACTTTGGAATGGTCTAAGTCAGGGGTCGGTTACTTGCCGAACTCAAGGCAATTTTCAGTCGATACGTACAGTACTTACCTAATTCACACCGTTCCCTTACGAGGTAGGCCAGACATTGTGCATATAGCTAAAAAAACATCTCCGTACTTAATCCAATCTCACTACCTTTCTTCATACTTTCCTATCCTTACATACTACACTCGCTTTATAAACATCCATGTACCGAGTCATACATGCTATTTTATTCTTAAAACTCTTAATTTTTCTCCTTTTCACACATTTGTCTATCACATTTAGCCACATCTTACATGGCCCACCTCTTCCTTTTGATCTGTACATACTACCTTTTCATTTGACCGTTTAGAAAAAAATCTACATCGCCTTTAAAAGTCAATTTTTGGGTCTCTTAAACTCACTAATGTGTCAAGAAATTTCAAATAATATTTGAATGTAATCAAAATTACTTTGATCGGTCATAATAGGTAATGTAATAAGACATTTAAATTGTTTATATGAACATATACATTTTATTTAGCTATTTGATTTTTCTTTAAAACATGACCAGGTTTCGTACTACGATCTCCCCGTCATCAGCAGGCCAGTCTAACACGAGAATGATGGCTTAGACCATTAGGCCACTAAAGCGGGTAGGATGATACAATATCAATCAATTAGGTGTAATAAAAATAAATGGTGAAAATAATTCAAACTACAATGTATGTGTAATTGAAATAAATGGTTTAGGGTTTGAACCACTTTGTAGGAATAATTACTTCCAATGTTTCAACTGTAGTTACAACAGCCATCATTTGGGATGCACCCGCTTCAGTGGTCGAATGGTTTAAGACGGCACTCTCGTGTTAGACTGACCTTTTCATGACGGGGATATCGTAGTTCGAATTTCAGTTGGGTCTGTTAAGGGTGGTTTTTTCTAAATGGTTTCCTATTCTCCTTACACGCAAATTTAGGGGATATTACCTCTAAAATATTTCCGTCCTAATCCCTACCCCATAAAAGTAGGCTAATTATCATTTATATATATATATATAACCTGAAAAGGTCGTAAGAGGCAGGGATTTAAAAAAAATTATCTTGTATGCGTGGCATAGCCTCGATTTACATGGAGCCTATTTATGCATCACTTTTAAAATGAAACGCCTTGAAACATCATTCGTGAACGAGGGTTGAGTGGCTTAAGACGTTGTATTCATATAGCATTTGGTTGCCGTTAACAGAAAGGCCCGGTTTCGAATCACGGTTGGGTTTACTAATCTTTTCTCAAATTCTCTCCGCTTTAATTGGAATAGACTTCCACCAAAACTCCTCTATGCATCCCTAAAATTTAAATTTATTATTTATATTAAAATTAATTTTTGAAATTAAAATTAACATTTTGAAATTATTTAAGATTTTTGGTATCTAGACAACACACCCTAATATATAAATAACATTTGACTATTTCAATTATTCATTACTACAGTATTTAATGATATGAGACAATTCCTTGACCCAAAATAATAGTATTTATATATATATCTTAAATGACTCATTCATAGCTTTCATTTCAATTGTTTGTCGTTACATTATTTTATACTCTAAAAAACAACTCGCAAGTTGACATGAATTCAAAACGATTGTAGTCAATAAATTAAAAGAATGTTAAAGCTTTAATAATAAATAAACTAAGCCGCCCCAAACGAGTTTGTAATCTATGTGGGCTCAGATATATAATCACTTTTAAATTGCTTCTGCTCTTAAATATTGATGGATTGAATCCTTCTTTTAGCCCCTTTACCTTTGTCTAGTTGGAGGGCGTTCATCCCCCTTAACCTCACCCTCCTTTATCCCACAGTACCCCTCCAATGATCTACCTCTAGGGTACCTAGCTCAATAACAGGTGAGGCTTAAAACAAATGTAGTATTTTGATACCAGCTTCAGTGGCCCTATGGTCTATGGCGCTACTTTTGCAGTAGACTAGACTGCCAATGACGGGGAGATCGAGGTTCTAATCTCAATCAGGTGTACTGAGGGTGGTTTTTCCAAAATAGTTTTCCACTCTCCTTTCACACAAGTATGGGTACACTTCTCATAAATACAGCCTTCCTTATTTCTAAAAAAAATCTGTCAGTCATCACCACTCCTACTTTGTAAAGTACCTATAGGTAATACATTTTGAACCAGACATTGTGTCGTAGTGTGGTTTAATTTTGTGGTTTTCCTTATAAAATAGTGGAATCAAGACCATTGAAACCATCCGTACAGTATTATAAAGCTTATGATAGTTGAGATGTTGCTGTTGTCATGTGAAGAATTCTGAAAACGACACTTTGAGCTGATTTTGGTTTGAGTGTTATCGTGTTATCAAATATCCCGGCTAATTGGACATGAGAAGGGTTTTTTTTAATTTATCACTTTTAACATTAGTGGTGTCTCTTTCTATTAGTCCATAAAGTGATGGGCTGGAATCTGAGTGTTGTATTAATCTTATAACTAAGTTACAACATGAGCATCATTTTTCCAATCATGTCTAAATAGCCGACCTAGCTATATCAATTTTTTGCATATGCCACCAGGGTTTGCCGTATAAACCTTCCTGGTCTTCTACTGGCAGTGGCGGATATGTGGCGGATATGTAGCCGTCTTTTGAGGTTGAGATATTATTTAGGTGCAGTTACTTCACCTCGATAAGGTGATGTGATGATGATTAAGTGGTGCCATTAGAAGTCTTAATCCTAACTTAAGCTTAAATAACCATACCATGACGAACAAAGGAACAATTCTCCTTAAAGAAAAATACATATGGGAATGCAGGGAATCGAACTCGGCACCTATATTTCATTAGCCAGGAATGCTGACCACTTTACCAAGAAGTTGGCCTGCATTAAGCTAAGGAGAGAAGTAATATTTAATATAAACGGTACAGGTATTTATGTAAACAAAGATTGAGAAACCATTTGGTAAGAAAAACGCCTCAGGACACTAATCCTATATTCAGGCTAGGACATTCCCATGCAAATTATAGCCTACTAGATGAGGCTGATATTTAGTCTACGTGCCCACCGATGCGAATGTCTCATAAACATTCAATGTTTTATAAAAAAAAAAATACAAGGGATTTTGTTTTCCTTGCAAGTTAAAGGTGTAAATCTCTTTCCATAATGACGAATGCTGTAAAAAGTATCTTTAAGATGGTGTATTTCGGTGGCTGCTGTTTTTGTGGGCTCTAACCCCAATAATGTATTATGAGCGGACTCGATGTGCTTCCTTGCACATCCGCGAGAAAGTGTGTCAACGCCAAATAAACAAGCTCAAAACCATTTCCCAATTAGGAATACATTAATAACACATAGCAGGGAATAGTTTTTTTATGAGTCTTTTGACAAAACAAAAATCTTTGTTGAATTTTTTAAAGGTCAGCTAACACTTTTGCTTTGAAAACGTGAACAAAGAGTTACGTTGATGGTTTGACACTGTTAAACGAAAAGAGCAGCTTGGTTCATCAGAAGTCAGGGTTTGAGCATTTTACTGAACTACGGCTATCTGGCTCTGTCCCTCGATGACTAGGTGAACCTGTTCAGAACTAGGGGACCTAGGTTGATTCTAAGGTAATCATAAGATGTGTATTAGTACGTATTTGCCTATGCTCTAACACCTTGATATTAAAATTTTAGGCAGAATGGGCTGGGGTCGTTTAATACAATTGTTTGGGTGGTATGTGATTAAGTATGAATGTGCTCAGAAAGGTTATCTTAAAATGAACCCAATCAAAATTTAAATTCTAGTCAATGTATAGGCCTATGTTAATCAATATATTGTTGATATGTTCGACACGAGAGCCATTAATTATGTAATTCCCAAGTGTCAGCTGGGCTACACTAACTATACAACACCATTCAACTGTAAGGAGAAGGACAAAACTTAATGATCCAAAAACATCCTTGGTCAAGGTTAAAACTAGAGCTCCAAGCTCCCAAATGAGAGAAAACCTCAAAACTCCTGAATCAGAGTCACACTTCTAACCCCCTAATCGTAGTTGAGCTTTGACTTCCCAAATCACTTTCGAGCTCTGACATACCAAATAATTATCGATCTCTGAGCTACTGAATCATACTCGAGCTTTGACCTCCCGAATTATACCGAGTTATGACCTACAAAATCATACTCAAACTTTTACCTACCAAATAATATTCTAGCTTGACCTCCTGGATCATAATAAGACTTTGACTTCCCGAACAAGAATTGGGCTTGGACCTCCCAAATCAGAGTCAAATTCCATCCAAACTTCCCAATCTGAATCATGTTTCTACCTCCTGGATCATAATAAGGCATTGAAATCCCAAATCAGAGTTAGGCTTAGACCTCCCGAATCAAAGTCGGGCTACAAAATCCTGAATTAGCAGCTAGGAACAATGCCTCTAAGATACTCCTTTTTGGAGATTTGATTATGATTATTTACCTAATTTAAGTAGAAATAAATTAATTTATGGCATAAATCAGCTGAACTAGATACATAGAGTAGATAAAAATAATAAACTAAATAATTAATAATAATTATTAGCTTCGGTTTTAAAGAAAGTATTTTAATATGTGTTTAGCAGCTGTCACTTCTGACAGTCAAAATTTAGGTATATATCTAAATGTTGACTGTCAGAAGTCAGCTGTGAGCTATCAGTTAGAACCAAAGAAGCCGTGGGGCTACTGTACACTCGGTAGTTCCCTACTTCCACTGGCCATCAATGCCATTTCGACTCCCTCCCTCCATAATACGCCATCACGAAAATAGCAGCTATTGAGACCTCATTAAGCATAAATTGGGACTTAGGTAGCAAATTATGAGAAAACACAAATAAGGGTGAGTAGTCTGATGGAGTTTGGTCTCTGACTAGGTGCATCATATGTGTTTTCCACATTGTGGTTGTCAGCAATCTTTCCAGATCAATGTTCATGCAGTTCCATCCCCATTTTTGAAAATTAGTAATATATAATAATAGTTTATATGTAGGGCCTAAATTATATATATTATTTACATATCATTTATACATATATATATATTATAATGGAAGATTAAACTGGAATGACTCTGTAGCCAAAACATCAAAATTACCGGGTTTGATTCCAGTTCCTAGAATTTTTTTCAACTTATTTAAATAGGGTATAGGACACATAATTTGCAGAAACTTTATCATGAAATGGAAAAATCTAAAGGTTTGCCTCTATTTTAAATTGAAAATTAATAAACAAATGCATATTCTTATTATTCTGATATATAAATCAAGGTCCTCCAAGAGTTAGGTTTAGATGAAAAATATTATTTGTAATATAAATTCTGGCTTAAGATTTAAAAATCGCCCTTTCTTGAATTGCGTCTGTCTGGCTCTGTAAACGTATGGTCATTCATTGATGGCCCCAAATGGTTTAGATTAGATTTCACAAAACTTATATTTATAAATAGAATTGTCTATGCCCTATAAATTAAAGTCAGCAATGATATTTACATTAAAAAAATCAAGGTCAATTTTTTTTTTAAATACTTTCTATAAAACTATTCTGACTGTATCGATCAAATTTTAATCCTTTTATAGCCAAATTAGTCAAGCCTAAATAGAATATAGTGAATTAAATAAAAAACATATTTCTAGCTAATCCTATTCACACACACACATATTTTTACTAAGTAAATAAATTGCTTCACACTCTTTCTCTCTCTCAACGCAAATAAGGGTTAGTTTCCATTAAATAATTCTACTTCTATCACCAATACCATAGGCCTATTAGTGTAAACATGCTGGGATCAGGACCGATAGTAAAACGTGGCACACACACAAACAGTGATATTAAATGGATACAATATAAAAATCTTACTAGATGACAACTAAATGTGTAAAATATATATCCTTTTATTTAGCCTAAATTATGTCTATATAAATAATATAATGCTTAATAGCAGTTCTTATAGTCAACAGCGCAGCATATTGTACTCTGGGTATAAGGCAGCTTAAGGGGACTAGAAAAATGGTACACTGGTGTTTCACTGTTATAAATAATGTCTTTATTGAAATTATTTACGATATGGTGTCATGAAATGACTTCTAAAATAAGCTTAAATTAATTAATAAATTTGATTTATCTAATGACCTTAAAAATATAAATTTAAATTATCTTATAACAAAAAAAATTATATCACCTTATTAAAGTTTCAAAAGTGTAAATTGATTTCACTTTTTTTTTATTTAAAATAACTTACAATAACTTAAAATTAAATCAAATCATAATTTATTTAATAAATATATTCACTAAAATTTCCCGTAGTTTTGAAGATATTTATTTTTAAATTAGTACATCTTACTTGGATGAGTTTATATTTTCTTTTTTGAAGCTATATAATTTTAGAATCCGTTTATTAAATATTTAGTGTATAGAATATATAGCCGTGTCCTAGGTCTATATTTGAGTAATGTTTATTTCTACATGAAAAAATACACACTAAATATTAGGTTTGCAAATCTATAATGAAAATAGACATTAAGATAATTCACTTTGAAAAAAAATCTTTTATATAATGTTTTAATTTACCCAGACTCACAATAACAATTTTCAAAATGCTTACATTTTGATTTTATTGATCAAGTTACACAATTATATAAGTAGTACTTTTTAATTTCTAATTTGGTTAATAGATCAAGTTTATTACCTAGGCCTGGTTTATTTCTTGAAATTTAAATTACAACATGACTTTGCATGGATTTGATTTATTTTATAATTTGAATTAACTAAGCGACTTTGAAAGAACTTGAGCTATTTTACAATTTAAATTAGTAAAATGACTTTTTGAAGGATCTGGAAGAATTTTTATTTTTTCAATAAACAAAGTTAAAACTATTCAATAGTTTAATATTTAAAAATGGAATTTTAGAGTTCTTATTCCCTACCAGTAGTTTAAAGCAACTCACTAAGATTAAGTGAAATAAAGTGCATTGCGGGTTTCGCCGTAGATTACTAAGAAAATATAGCAATCACAAATAATAACAAAACGTGTTTATAAACCTGCATTTAAGAAAATATATGGTAAAATTTTAGTATTGTATTTGGTACCAATATTTAAAAAATTTATTAAACTATGGCAAAATATTTAAGTGGGAAATAGTTCTTGAATTTTAACTGGGATTTAAGTATCGTATGTATATGCCTTCTATAAATGTATTCATAATAAGGCTTATTTTTACTGCTAGGGAAATTATCTTTATTAGAAAACATTTAGTAACTAATGTGTCATAGGTACGCGGTTTGGGAATAGTAGTTTTTATAAAGATATTTTCATAAATAATAATAAAAGAGTAATAGATTTGAGAATTGCTGAGTTACATTTGAACTTTAACTTAGATTAAATAGGAACTATTTTTAACTTTATTTCTCGATCATCTTCCTAAAAAAACATAAGAAATTTCAAAAACCAAATAAAGAAAGTGATGCGAAGTTTTAACAAAAAACGTTATTTTAAACAAAACGATTTATCTAAAGTCAAATAAATAAAACGGTTTATAAATTGCAACACGCTTACTGTTATGGATTGTAACTGTCCCATTAAGCAGTCTAGTGCCCAAAGAAAGCGTCGGACTAGCCTAGATATTATTATAATACCACATTATTAAGAAAAGCCCATCCTCACCGTGACTACCATCCCATCTTAATAATAAAGGTCTAGGACTAGAGCCGTTTTGCCTATTATTCCATATTATTAATAAAGGCATAGCATTGATGTGACAGCCATTCCACCTTAATATTAAAACCTAGTCCTAGCGCGACTGTGACTACAATTTGATCTTATTAGTAAAGGCATATTATTGATGTGACTACCATTCCACCTTATTATTAAGGTGCGGCAGAAGGGAGTGCAAGTGTTTTTTACAGTTTTTATAGCATTACATTTTGTTGGTCAAAATAAATCTAATATTTCTCAAGTCGCAACATAGAGTTTAGTTTTATGCACATGCTAATATCAACAGATCTTGAATATTTGTCAAGAGTGTCCTGGAACTTTGTTAAAACCTTTTCTCTTTATTCAAAAAGTTTTGACAAAATTCCAGGACACCCTTGACAGATATTCAAGATCTGTTGATATTAACATGTGCAGAAAACTAAACTCTATGTTGCGACTTGAGAAATATTAGATTTATTTTGACCAACAAAATGTAATGCTATAAAAACTGTAAAACTACTCGCACTCCCTTCTGCCGCACCTTAAAACCTAAGCCTAGCTTCATTGTGACTATCACCCCATCTTATCAATAAATGCCCAGCCCTTGCGCCACTTTTCTTACCATTCCATCATATTGATAAAGGCATATCGATGCTCTGACTACCATTTTATCTTATTATTGAAGACCTAGGCCTAGCGTCGCTGTGACTATCACCCCATAATAATAATAATGGCCTAGGCTTATCGATATCGTGCCTATCTTTCCATCTTATTTAAAAAGACCTAGTCATAGCATCACTGCTACTACCATTCCATCTTATTAATAAAGGCATAGCGTTGCTGTGACTACTAGTCCATATTATTATTAAATACCCAGGCCTAGCGTCACTGTAACTACCATTCAATTTTATTAATAAAGGCATAGCAGTCCCCCGTGGCTTTGTAGTACTCCCGTGTCCTGCATGTACCTTCAGATATAGGGTGTAGTACTCCCGTGTCCTGCAGTACCTTCAGACATGGGGTGTAGTATTCCCGTGTCCTGCAGTCCCTCCAAACATGGGGGTTGGCGTATTCCCTTATTTTTTGAGACACGGGGTTGGTGTATTTCTGTATTCTAAATTTCCCTCAAATGTGGCGCCGCCCTTGAAAAACCTATCTAAGAAAACCTAAACCAATCTCATCCACTTTTGAATACATTTATTAAAAAGATTTGTTTATAAATAAATAATAAATTTATCATAGACGAGATCCTTCTTTAATTGATTAGCTTTCTTCTTTAATGGGAATTTATAGAAATAATGCAGACAGAATGTAGAAATGGATGTAATTTTAACCTATAATATTAGTTATATAATTTCAAATAGGCGTAGGCCTAGATATAATGTTAAAATATCAATATTTTATTTATATAAAATAATAATCTATATTTATTAATTATTAATAGCTACTATATATGTTTGCCGGGGAGTATTTAATGGATCACTTTCTAAGCCAAATAAATATATATTATTAACAAATGATTTATTTTAAACTTAATTATAAAACAATCACAACACTCATACTCCGCCAATTAATTGGCCTAAAGGGCCTATCACAAAGAAATGGGAAGCTTCAATTTCACCAATAATAAATATTTCATTTGTAACGAGAATCATACCCGGGATCCCCAGCTCAATAGGCACACATGATCACCACTCAACATGTCATAAAGTAGTATTTTATTGGTTCAAGATTTCATTGCAATATTTGATCTGACCGAATATTCGATTAATGCATGAAAATTACTTAATACAGGTTATTTCCCCCCTCTCCCCATAAAAGGGCCCAAACGCACAGTATTACAAAGTCTGTGTTTGAAATGTGCGCCACCAGCCGCTATGCATAGTTTCAATAAATAAACATTCACTAATTGGTGAGCGGAACTATACATAGTGGATGGTGGCGCAAATTTCCAACATAGACTTTGAAATACTGTGTGTTTGGGGCTGGTGTTATTTGTTTTATTTGGAAGACACTGTAATTGATTCGAGTATCCAAAAATAAAACTAATTAATGTGTTTCGATATCTGAAGGGAAATCTTATCTTCTATTCCAAAGACTTCTAACTTCTGAAAAGTAGGCCATGTCACCCTGGCCTCCCAAAGAGTTGAGCAAAGTTGCCTTTCATATCGACACTTTCCCACGACTCGCCTGAAAGTTTATTTGTCCCACTCAAACCTGCTAAACTGAGCGGTTATCTCATTCTTGTAGAAGATAGTTCACCATTCTCACGAAGTCATGTTTATTGGGTTCAAATAGGGCCTATCAACACATGAGGTTCACCCGCTTCGATGGCTATCGCGGTACTCTAGTGGACTAAACTGCCGAAGACAGGGAGATCAGGGTTATATCGCGGTCGGGTGCACCGAGAACGATTTTTTCCTAAATAGTTTTTCACTCTCCTCCCACGCAAATGTGGGTAAACTTCCTCTCAATTAAACCTTCCCAATCCCTAAAACCATTAGTGGAATTAGTACATAGGCATATAACCGAACGGGTAGTAATACGCGGTGCTATAGAAAAAAGTTCAAACTCTAAAAACTTTTTTTATCTCATTTGGACGTTACCACTAATCCATTCAAAATAAATTAAATAAGGATGAAAGTGATTTATCTAATAAACGTACGTCTTTACACACGATTAACTTCAGTGAACCCGCTTCGGTGGCCACATGGTCTAAGGCGTCACTCTCGCGATAGACTAAACTGCTATTACAAGAATATCGGGGGTTGAATCCCGGTCAGGTGTACAGAAGTTGTTTTTTCCTAAATGGTTTTTCACTCTCCCTCCAAGCAAATTTGGGTACACCTTCTCTAGATTCAATTTTCCCAATCCCCAAAACATTAGATTAATTAATACATTCGCGTAACTTCCGAACAGGTAGTAAGACGCTGTACCTAGTAAGTCTTCAGCAAGCCAATTGATCTGCTTTCGGTGGTAAAATGGTTCAAGGCATCACTCTCACAATATACTATACTACTAATTACGGGAATATTGGGGTTCGATTCCCAGTTGGGTGTACTGAGATTGTTTTTTCCTAAATAGGCCTAGTTTTACACTTTCGCTTCACTTAAATGTGGGCACACTTCCTCTTAATTCAAACTTACTCATCTCTAAATCACTAGCCTTATTAGTTCATATGTATAAAACCTGAATGGTTAGTAAGTCGCGCTTCCAAAAAAAAATTAATAATGGCGCCTTGATAACGATTGTGAATAGCTAATATGTTGCCCTATTATTGTATTGATTAGTAAAAAAAAACTTATCACGGGACGCCTTTTG
This sequence comes from Timema poppense, assembly GCA_902141375.1. Lineage (NCBI taxonomy): Eukaryota > Metazoa > Arthropoda > Insecta > Phasmatodea > Timematidae > Timema > Timema poppense. Next base: position 67,757 of record CABFOV010002279.1, on the reverse strand, counting down.
ATAGAATAATATCAGTGCATTAGTGGTCTAACTGGGTTCGTTTCCCGTGTATCATTTGTTTGATAAAATAGCGCTAGGTGTCTGTGGATAACGCCATAAAGACGCCAAGGAATTGCAACGTATTCATACAAGAATAAAATTATTATTATTATTATTATTATTATCATCATAATCACCGCGTCTTACTACCCGTTTGGGTTATCCTCACTTACGCTAATGTGTAATGGTAGGGTGATTGTGAGATGAAATGGAGGCCGTCAGAGTACTTGGATTCCACAGCTAACATCTAAACTATCAAATAGTTTTAGGCTACTTCATGATGAGATTCATCTCATACTTGGGTTTTTTTATAGTTGGTGTGGTATTTAAAATGTGCTTTCTAACACAGGGCTCTGTTTATATATGTAGACTATGCCTTAAAAATCGAACTAACCAACCACAACACAACAGCATTCAAATTTTTAAAGGGAGGGCCTTATCAGACAACTATAAAAGGTACTAGATCTACTTTCACGTATGCATGCGTCAATTCATGTGATCTTAAGTGTTAACTACATATTATATAATCAATACCTATACAATAACACTAATAAATTAGTTAGATGTTATCAATATAGACCGCAAATAAATATGTTTGTATTTTCTAAAAAGCTCTTCTCTTGAAAATGGGACTTTGTACCTTTCTCTTATTCGATGACAAACTGTATCTAGGTAATACGACGAATCTATAAACAAAGCTTTGATTAAATTAAGGACCCAATCCTGGAATGAAACCACAATCCTATCTACCTGCAGCCGGCCTCCTTGAACATTCAATCCTTAGTAGGGGCTACTGTATTTTAGCCTCCACAACGGTGGGAATGGGGACTAAACGTCAAGCTCGTGTAGTCTGGTTTTCTGGTGAAAGGGAGGCCAGGGTTCAAATCCCTGTTGAGTGTACTTAGGTTTGTTTTCCTTAAATTATGTACCACTTTCCCTCCACTCGAATGCGACTAGATATTCTTCCTCCTCAATATCTCAAAAAAAAAGAGTGTATTGCATGGACGGGTAGGTGGAAAAAACATGTAAAATAGCCTTACCCAAGGTCAATAATAAGTATTATGGTTTTAAATATTTTTTTCATGGTTAAAATATTTCCAACTTTTCAATTTATAAATGTAGCTTAGCTTGTGTAAAAATCATCTGATTCACTTTGGTGAGCTATTGTATTTTATTTCCTAACTTAGGTGCTATCTCAGGCAATAGAAATTTGTTTGAAAAAGATTATGTTGAAAACAAACCTTTGTACCTAAATAGGACAGTTCATTTAAAGCACCATCTCATCAGGAACAAGAATGTTTGTAATATAAACACGTGAACATCGACATGGATTAATTCAGAATTTATTGACGTGATACAATGAAAGCAGTATTAAATGTTTAAAGCATATAGTATTTTTCTTCAGCGCCCTATGTTGATGACACTTTTTTTTAAAGGTACACCTTCCAATTACTTACTCTACCTTCAGATGTCTACCATTTAATAGTTATCATTTTGGAAATATGATCTGAGTCAGGGGTTATTAAATTGAGGTCCATAGATGGGCTTCAATAAGTTCGTGAACCGAGCGCAAAAAATAAATGATAGAACAAAGATTGGATTCAATTACAAAGTTTGGTATCTCTTCAATGGACAGGGTTTTCAGTACTTGTTTCCATTAAAACCAAAAATCAAAATAGATTAAAGATGGTATTAGTGTCAAAAACTATTACAAAATTTCAACTTCTTATTCAAGCAAAACAACACCATCCTTCTCATTGACTTTTACATTTAAAATTTATTAAAAGCTCACTTTATAGTTACACAATTTGAATTTATTTATCTCTCTTTTCTACAGGAAGTACCCATTAATTTTTCTATAAAAAGGGGACGTGAGAGAAAAGTTTGTTGTAAATGTTGTTGTTTTTATTATGTCCATGTGAATGTAGTACATTTCAACTGCAATAAAGTAAATGATATTCGAAACTGTCTACTTTTGTATTTATGTTCAGTTTTATGTGGGGG
>CABFOV010002279.1:54062-65670 GCA_902141375.1 Timema poppense | reverse complement strand
GAGTTTATGGCCTTTGCCAAATCCTCGAAGGGGATCGCGACCCAAAAAAGATCAAGAACCACTGAAATAAGATTGGTATTTATTTACACGTCAACGTCACAAAAACAAAGTAGGCTATTATAAATCTACAGACGCGTTTAATCTAAACATATCCAGATGGGATTGTCCATTAAAAATACTTGTGTAACTTGTGAATTAGTTCTACTATGCATAGTGCACTAAATAAATATAAAAAAATAAATTGTAATTGTGCTCCATCGTACAATAGTTTCCTTTACGATGAGACAAATTTACAAAAAACTATAATATTTAATAAGAATGTTTAACTATACTTGGAATTGTTATAAGCTTTGTTTAAAAAAAACCTTTTTTTGCCATCTTTGTAGGAAGGCAAGAATCTACATTTTATCAGTAACTAAATTTAAAGCAATCTTCTATAATCTTATAGAAGGCATTATCTTAGTATTTACGAAAGAAAAAATATATATAAACGTCATAAATTAATTTAGTTTACTCCACACTTACTTAATTTATTTGAAATCTATTAATATATAATAATGAAGAACGTTGATCAGAATCATAAATAAATTTGATACGCTACTAAGCTGAAACTACTGGTAAGAAAAATGCCTATATAAACAAATGAGGAGTAGATTCTTCAAGGAACGCAGATTTGAGTGAACGAAAACAAAAATAAATGTGTAGTGGCTATGTATGTAGTGTCTCGATCTGTAATTTTTTCTCTGTCATTTAGGGGGGAAATTCTAAGTCGATTTAGTTTAGAGGATACCTTTAAATAGCCTAGAGAAGTGAACACGGGCTAAGACAATTTTATTTTAGTATTCACAGAAATATATCATATAACCTTTCACTTTGTCGTTTATATTATTTGAAGAGATTGGGATAAATTTTCTTCCCTCTTACAAACTCCAAATTAAGTTTAGCTTATTTCTCGCTATAAGCAAAGAATAAAATATTATTTATAAGTTTGTGCACGCTATATTTCAATTCAATAAGATGTATGGCTTAATTTTTTTTAATAGATTTTTAAAGTATCTAGTGGAAAGCCTCAGTCATATGAAACTATAAAATTGGAATATATGTTACATTATTTTGAGTATTGACAAACCTGACCTAAAGTATTATTTTAAGAAGAGTAACCTACGTGTTATCTAGCTGATCAGATGTTCTGATAGATGTTATTAGTTAAACTTATTCATTAAATATTAACGTTCATCTTTAATCTCATGTCGCTTTAAATAGGCAACACATTTAATGGGGAGGCCTACTTATTTTTTTGATAAAATTGTATTATTTTTATATTATTTCCATTACTATAAAGTAATACTTTGTGTGATTAGAAAATTGAAATAAACAAATTTTGATATAAATTAAATTCAAAAGTCTCCTAATATTGAGATTGTATCTTTTGGCAGTTGGCAAAGAGTTTATGTCAACTGAACAAAGAATGGCTAAAATATGTATGGTTAAACTGTAACTAAACTATTAAACACCCGACGTTTTTGGCTAGGCGTGTCGCTAAATACGTCTTCAGTTGTCAATGGTTTGGGAACGCTATTATATAGTAATAATGAATACCTTGATAATCTATAGGCTTATTTATGTATAGGATAGGACTCTGCTGCTTAACTATTCATGACTAGGTAAACTTGTTACTAAAACTATGTGTATAGGTTACACACAAAAAAATTGTGTTCTGTTAATATAGGGACAACATAAACCCAGTTTAGCCTAATATAAATCCATAATTTTGATTACAATTTTAGAACTAGTCCATTTGTAAAATAAGATGCGGCTCTTGGAAAATATTTTATTTAGTTCTTTTGATTTCTTGCACCACAATCAAATAACATAACATTATATTAATTGAAGCAATTAACTGCTATTTTATGAACATGCATTTTTGTTTAAATCTGAAACCAACATGTGAGCTATCATTTTTGAATATTAACTTGCGGGTAATCGGAACATGTTTTCTATAATTTTCTATATAATATTCTTTCCACTGCAAAGTGAACATAAAACGCGTTTCTACATGATCGAAATAATTAGTCTCTCTGAAGTAATAGCGTCCTATTAAGGATAAACCAATAAAGGGCTACAGATTAGTACACTTGAAAAAACAAATTGATGTTATTCTATAAATTGTAATCACTGACTAGGTGAAATGTTATTTATTAATTAGGTAGAGAGTTATTATATAAATTGTAATCGAGAAAAAGTTGACTTACCAGAACTACATTCTTCTTCTAATAGAATGCACTAAATAAGTTAGATTCATTGATGCACTCGAAGAGATCTAGAAAATGTATTTGGCACTAGATGTAACACGTCGTTAACCAACGTTATTTATATTTGTATCAAATGCACTCAGACATATTCACCAGAACAAACTGATAATTAGTTCACGTGTGTGTAGATTTATTAACTCAACTCGACAAATATTCATCGATGAAAGCACCAAACGGAACGGAACGTTCTCCCACTGACATCAAACGTGTGGTTTCTATCTGCGATGTGAACCTCTGTGGGTGATCAGCGAGTGTCCTTTAGACGGCGGAGGAGTGACCACGTGAGTGGCGGGTGACGAGGACGTCTTTTGGTGGCACATCCGAGTGGGGCTGTTGGCACATCTGTCATCTGCCGTCTCACCTGAAGTCCGGGCGCTGCCAGGCACACCGGAGGGCCCTGTTTGTCCTTTCACGGGGTTACTCCCCCCTCCTCGATCCCCACCAAACAACCTTAAAGGGGGGTGCTCTATAACCACCTACTCGCGTTCTACTAACATCCCCTGGACATGTTCACTTTGCAAACTAGTTCGGGAACTCCGCGTGCTCTAAACACTCGGAGAGAGGGAGGCAAACTCAAATTTAATTTCGTAACCACATTAATTTCAATCAACGCCTTTTATTGTTCATGCTAATTATTAACTCGGGAGCTTTACGGGAATTATAATCTTGTTTCCAATAGTTCCACAACTGAGGCAAAAGACGCACGATATTTTTTTTTCCCGAAGGATTGGACGAACGGGAAAGGCAAGCGTAAAAAAATTTGTCAGTGCTGTGGTGATCTCCCCAACCCCCTTCCCTTTCAATCTCTCCCCCAGGACCACGCTCATTCTTCTTCCCGTCGCACTGTGAATGGCTGTCAGCGTGCTAGAGATCGTCCAATCGGGTGGAGGGACCAGCCATGCTCACTTGACACGGCAGCCAATGAGGGAGCGTCACCCGGACTGCCCACTTTTGTGCGCGAGGTGACGAGATCGGAAGGTTTCCTGCGGTGGTTGTTCTTGGATTGAGCGGAAGAGGGGGAGTTATCCCCGCTCCCCGCTGAAACCCAACAACCAGACAGAGTATACGGCGCGCTCTAGCGCAACACATCACAGCTTCGTGCCGGCAGACTCTTATCTGGCTGCAGAGAGAGATCAGCGTGGAATGCCAACAGAGAGGTAAAAAAAAAGTCAACTCGTGTTCAAACAAAATGGCGATATTGACGAAAATTGGATGGTTTTTGGTAACAAACGACCGAGAGCTACATATAGCACCGCAACTTAGATCTCGACGCTCAAAGTGAATATTTTATTTCTTATTTTATGAGTTATTTAACGTGCACTTTCTAATCAGACTGATCATATCAGCACACGACTTATAAGCTAAATTAAATCCAGAATAGCCACAACACCCAACCACCTGCCGTTAATTACTGTGGAACGGGAAACCCACAATTCACCAATGATGAATTTTTCGGTCATGACATGAAACGAACCCGGGACCCTTAGCTAAGTTGGCAAACTCATAAGTAAATAATTATCTCTGTTCTTGTTTGTGATTAGTCTAGTTTCTACTGCGCTGCACGTCAGCCCCTTGTGTAGCTTATACCTTTCTACTAGTACAAGTTGAAAATTGAAATGATGGCTGATGGTTAGTTAGCCTACTAAAAGCTTACTAAGGCAGGTAACATGATACAAGATTTGCAATCGGGGTAGCATATTCTTACTTTTATAGAGTCCCCTGGTTCAAGTCCCAAAAGTGTCGAACATCTACCATTGGAATATAAGAGTGTTTTCCCTTTCACTAATTGGAAAAATAACGACCTGTAGTATAGTTAACTTACTGTGTCTGACCTAGGATTAATAATAATAATGGCATGTCTGACCTACATCAATCTGTAACTCATTTCGCGGAAAGATTAGCTGGTAGTTGGAACATCATACTATTCATACAATAATTATGAATTTCAAAGCACAGAACATGCCAAAAAGTATACCATATGTGTCCTTAATAGTTTTAATCACAACGCCAGTGTTAAGAGCGAGAGGCGAGCTTATCCTTTAAAAGTCTATAACAGTAGGCCTACAAACCTACCGGGAATCTACAAACAAACACGAACAATTAATTATTCTAGAAATAGTTCCTATTGAATATGAAGTTGGGTCCAAGTTGAACTTGAAAACAAATGTTCAATTAATAAAACGATATCTGGAAAATGTCTTTAAAACATAGTAAAATAATTTGTAATAAAGGCAAGGAAGCTTTTTTTAATTTTTCAATTATTTAATTTGTTTCTTATAGGCCTACTACGATTCATGTATGTGTACTATGTATAATTGTATTAAAATCAGAAAGATAAATTATCAAGTTTAGATAAATTAATACAATTTTGAAAAAACACGGATTTTAATTCAATTAATTAAGAAGTTTGATTAAGCTTTTCAATTTAGTATTAGTTTACACTAGAAATAACTCTAGGGTTGTAGGTTAAGAGAGGAAAGGGCGAGGGGGGAAGAATGAGTAGGTAAAGAGAAACTCATAGCGTGCTTCCATTTATGAGAACAACAAACGACTGGTACTAATGTACAATACATTACCATTGTCCAGGGGACGCTCAAATGTACATTCATGTTACATCTTTTCCGTGAAGGCTCTTTCCATGTTCCGATGAGATGAGGTGATGATGCTAGTGACTTTGACGGGGTGGAGCCAATGAAGATATTTATCCAGCTTAAACCTAGCTAACGAAACCTGACGACCATGAGAATTATTCCCCTTTAAAGAAAAATCCCTCGGTACCAGCTGGGAATCGAGCCTGGGACCTCTAAGTCAGAAGCCAGGAGCTCTAATCACTATACCACGAGGCCAGTTACCTAACATTAATTAGAATAGGTCGCTAACACAATGGCAATAAAGCGCTTTAAAATAAATCACATAATTTCAGCTACACTAATTTTCAGTGGTGGCTCGAGGGTTTGGGGGGCGCAACGATTCATTGTAACGGGTGGGTTGACATTTATTCAGATCACACTCAAGCGTTTGTTGCTTAAACTAAAGAAACCTAACCATCAATTGTTGCTGCGTGGTCTAATACTAATCTATACTCACATTTCATTAGGTTAAAACATAAACTGGTGAGAAGGTTGGGTTTTTAATCTCAGGTAGGTGTATTAGAGGTGATTCTCTAACTGTGGTTTATCATTTTTGTTAGCCCATCTTCTCTTCACGTTATACGAGTGCATTTCCTATAGACTAGCCTTATCATGGGCCTACCTACACTTTATATTAAGCCATTAATAAAGCGTGTGTTGAATTTAAACCTACTAAATGTAAAGTATACACATTTATAAAAGTTCTACTCATACATTAACTATATCTTAGGACGAGTTGGCCTATTACAATAGTGTGTCTTATTTATGAATATAAACATTATTATCTTATTATCTTACTAGGATTTAAACAATCTCTTTTTACTCGATCAGTAAGTTATAGTGGCGGGAAAGCTGAGAAGACAATTTATTCTTACTTTATTTATACTTAGTAAATAGTTGAGTCTTATCTAGAAATAAGCAGCCAATATTGTAGACTAAAATGTTTGAATGACCTCTATGTTATATTTAGTTTCATTTGTAGGCCTATCGTAATTATAAACTAAGACTAAGTCACACTCCCAATTATCATTTCAGTTTCAGTAATAATAAAAAATGTATAGGCCTAGACCTACATATTCTAACGTATGGCCTTTGAAATTAAAGACATGACACTGCTTTAAAGTTAGAAGTTATTTTGTTAAGCATGGCGTCATAGGCCTACTACTCCTTCAGGTTATACAAACATGTACTAATTATAATTCTTTCACGACCTTAGTTTACTTGGATGACAGCTCAAAAAGTTACCAGAAATAGTCCCTAATGTATACCTACGCCAACAGCTGACACCATTCTCTTTGTATAGCTGTAAAGAAAACAGATGGTAATATATGAATGTGATAGTTAGCCACTGTAATTTAGGCCAATATTATTTATATATTTAGTTGAGGTCGGACATAAAGCTTACTTATCGATTTATTCCACTTAAAAAATATATTATTCACAGCATTCTCACTAAAGGTCTTTCGAACATAGCTCCAAAATGTTGGCCGAAGAATTTAAACCATGTGACTGAACGTGACGGAAACAAGTACTTTACAATAATACACCCACGGAGAGGATAAAAAAAATTTATTCCGTTAAATATTTCAAAATACGATAAAATAATCATAAAATAATTTATTATATCTAAAAACAATTACAAGTATTTTCTCTTTTCCAAGTAAATATGATGCCTGTACTAAAAGGTATATTACACCATACTACACATCATAGATAACATTCCAAAACGAAGAACAAGTACTTTTAATTGTGTTTAAAATATTGTTTCGAATTGGGTAAAATGAAATTACTAAAAGTAATGAAATAGTGGGAGAAAACTTGGGTTTACGTTATTTTAAATGTAAAATATAACATGTAATTAAAAAAACTTTACTTTTATAACAAAACAGTGCTCGTTTACAAGTGTTGGAAGCCCAAAACCCAAACATATGATTTTTTAACTGTCATCAAGGTAAAAACCTATCATAAACAGACTCTAAACTAATGTTTTAAGGCAGATAAAGGATGATTATGAAGGCGTGGAGACAGTGGGAAACTTAAACGTAGCGTCCTAACTAACCAGACCATGGTGATCATAGGAAAAATTCCTTTTTAGGGAAAAATACCTTTGGTACCGCTAGGAATCAAACCTGAGACCTCTAGATCAGTAGTCAGGGGTGCAGACCACTAAACCAAGAGTCCAGTCAACCGATTTTGACAGTTATAGGTTGCAGTTGGAGGACCTTATCTGAGAAGGATTGATTACATATTAAATGGATGAACCCATTGACATGAAGCTATAAGATAGATTTCATAATATGTCACCTAATTTATTTTATAAGAATCCTATGTGGTATTTTTTTACAGGTTTTTATTAAGTGTGTGGAGAGGGGGAGGTTCTCAAGGCTCCCCTTTTTATCTTATACATTCATGTTCAAAATATTTATGATAACTTGTTTCTATTTTTAACATACGCGTACTTATTTAATAACAACAGCTTACAAATTAATTTTATAAATAAATATGTAGCCTACAATTTTTGGTAAAAGAACAGAAAAATGGAAAACTCCTCATGATTCGGATTGTGAGTCATTATTTGGTGCACAATTTGTCTGTGTACACCACAAGTGTATTTACCTTTTGTATAAGCTAAAAACGTATGTTTGCTTTTTCAAAATATTCAGTGCTGCCACTCTTAACGACCAAGAGGTGTGCCTCAAATGCAGCATAAAATCTCTGCATCCTAAGGGTTGGGGATTGGGAGGAGGGGGTCGATTAGCCCTAACAAAAAGGCTTGGATTAGTAAATAAGAGTCTGGAAGACTTCATGGAATTAAGTTAATTCGGATTCAAATTAGTGGGTTAATATATAAAATATGAAAGTGTGGCTCGAAAAACCCNCCTCCCCCCCCCCCCCCCTGCCCTCATCAACTTTTAGGATTAATTGGGTTAAGGGAAGTAAGAATATTTTCTTGGAATTAGGGAATTTGGGGTGTTTAAGAATGCAAGGCATTGAAAGTGATTTATGATTGATACTTGGTTTTATCCCAAAGCTAGGGAGATTTTATTTTTTAAGGTGGAGGGGAAAGGAACTTAAGTAAAGGTTTGTATTTTTATGGTTTTAATAGCAAAAAACTTTTTGGTAAAAAATAAATAAAACATAGCTTCAGTAGATCCGTATGGTTTAATTTTCGACACAGTTCTCAATTCAACAGTTCTTGAATATTTGTCATGGAAATTGTGAAATTTGACCAGGACTTTTTCTCTTTATTTGAAAAGTGTATGGCAAAATTATATTATTGGATCTTAATTACCTAACCTTTTACACGAGCGTGCGTGAGCTGGGTGTCAGTTCCAGTGAACTGTCTTTCTACTCATCCTACCATTAGCAAACTGCTAGTTTCATGTTATCTAGACTGCCGAGGATGGCGAGATCAAGGTTTGATTCTCGGTCGGGTGAACTGATGTTTTCCACTCTCCTACCAAGCAAATGTGGGCTCACTTCCTCTATATTTAACCTTCCTAAGTCCTAACCCATTAACGTGATTAGTATTTAAGCGTATAACCCGAAAGGATAGTAAGACGTGGTGCTAAATAAATAAAATTATCAAGCTACTAGTAGGATGGGGTTATAGGGTCTTGCACGTGAGCTGAGTGTATGTTCGAAAATTACCTGTAAATGCAAGGGCTTTACGCCAACGTCTAGGTAGGATTTCAGGAAAAGATAGGATATTCCTTTAGGTAACTACATAATGAAAGGCGATAAGTTTAGCTAATATGGTAGGGAGCTCACTCTGGTTTCCTCAACCCTTAAACAGTCCCGGGTGAGTGAAAAAATATCTCGAATTCTCGAATGTTTACGGCCCATTTGGGGCCATTAACAGATTTTACGTACAGTAATATAAAACTAAGCTAGTATTGACTGGATCTTCTGAGGATACTTTTTAACAGCCCTATTTTAGGGTCATCGATATCGATCTAAATGAACAGACATTCGGACAATGTACGAACTAATCAGAAGCGTCAACTAGCTGCTCTAGTTATTCAGAGGGAGAGGTGGACATCACGAAATAGACACGAACAGGGATTACTCAACATCAGCTGACGTAAAGAGGATATTCAAATTCAAGCATAAGGAAGATAAACCAGTCAAATCAAGGCAACAAACCAATACGAAACCCTATAAGACAATGAACAAGCCATTAAGACACCCACATGGCTAAATTCAAGTGCACAAGAAAACCATTCAGGAATCTAGAAGACAGCAAATTACTTAAAGATAGTAAAAAAACATTAAACCAACTATTGCAAAGATTTTCAAGAATGTTTGCGTAAGAGATGGATTGAAAATACATACGATAACATTGGAGGACTTCAAATCTCTGCAAGCCCTTCTCAAGAAGGAAATACAATAATATCATGCATTCACATTGCCTATGGAAAAAAAACCTAAAAATGTTGATTAAAATACTTCAACCAAGTATGCAGGTAGAAAATATATTATTATTAATAATAGTAGTAGTAGTAGTAGTATCCTGCTGTCAAGAAATGTAAAACTCAGAATATAGCCTACAAAACCGTAATTTTACCAGTTGTTCTCTATGGGTGCGAAACGTGGTCTTTTAAATTAAATGACAAAAATAAATTTAGATTGTTCGAAAACAGGGTGCTTAGGAAGATATTGGGTCCAAAAATGTATGAAGATAGTGAGGAGTTGAGGAGGCTATACAATGATGAGCTGTAAGCCCTCTACTCATCACCAGACATCGTTGGGGTAATAAAATCTTGCAGGCTATGGTGGGCAGGTCATGCAGCGTGAATGGGAGTATCTAGAATCTCGTTCAACGTATTGAATGGTAAACCCAATGGGAAAAGACCACTGCGAAGAGCCAGATGCAGANGAGGGGGGGGGGCGGGGGAGGGGGGGGGGGGGGGGGGATAACATTTGGACATACCTGAGAAATATAGCGTGTAATGAGATAGACTGGATAGAATTAGTTCAAGATATAGATATAGATAGGTGGCGTACTTTTGTGAGTGTGGTAATGAACTTTTGAGTTCCTAATGGTATAGAGTAAGTATAAATATGTAGATAAAGATTATAATTATCATATTAGAAAATTTAAATGTAAAATATAATTTTTATTTAAACATTAAACTACATTTACATATTGGAATATTATTCTAATAATTAAAAGTTAATTCGGTTCAGAAGAAAAATTAAAAAATCTACTTAGTTAAAATACGCCTAGGTACTAATGCTTTACTTTGCAGCCAACCATGTGACAGGTAGGAAGGAAACATTTTAAAGGTAAGCTAGCCATATTTGAGTGAAGGAGAGTGGGAAATAATCTAGGAAAAACAAGCCTCAGTAGACTCAACCAGGATTTGAACCCAGATTTTCCTGTTTTCAGCAGGGCAGTCTAACGTGAGAGTGACGTCTTAAACCGTTCGGCCACTAAAACAGCCAGCGTTTAAGAATATAGATGCCGTGAAATATACAAATGGGTTAAGATTATTATTTATGCCTACTAGTTTATTTACTGTCAACTACAAATTATGTTTCACACCGCTTATTGTTAAACTTTGGTCCAATACCTTAACTTAGACGGGAGCGTGTCTGCCCACTGGTCTAAGGGTCTCAGGTTTGATTCCTTGCATGCCTGAAAAATGTGTGATGGTTAAATGAGGGTTTCACCTTTTACAGTGTTGAATTAACGGGTGGGGGTTGGATGTTGTGTTTGTTATAGATAAGTTTGTTAATAAGTCGTGTGTTGATATAATCAGTCGGTTCAGAAAGTGCATGTTAAATACCTCAAATAAATGGTAATTTTTTATTTTTAGCTGTTCTAAAGTGAAAACTTTCCAGCGTCTTATTTAACTTACATTCAAAATAATCCATATTAAGTAAGCAAATAATAAAATAAGCCTCCATAAAAGTTTAAAGTTCAATTTATCAGGACACGGTGGACGAGGAATCGTGCCAACTCATTATATAATAAATCAAGTCGTTGGACATCCTTTATCCTCCCTAAACTTTAAGTGCCAAGTAGATGCATAGAAATGGTGCTCTTTAAAAGTTTTATAGCCGTCTCGTGAGGAGGTAAACCGCCTATTAACATAACCACGAGATGGTAGGGGAGGCAGTCACTGCTATTATTAATAGAGCCGTCGCCCTAACAAGGCCATGGAGGAGGCTATCACTTGGGACGCAAGCACAACTCCACCCCCTGAGGTTGATTTAAAGGGGGCGAACCAAGACAGGCGGTATCATTCAGAAGTGAGCTCGCCTGACTAACAGCTCTAACTCAATTCGGTAGCTCCTTCCTTGCTTTTCAATTGTTGTACCTAACACCTCCTAGCACTTTTCTGCCCATCTACTTGCTGCATCATACTCTGGTCGGTCGATAGTGGTCGTCTCAAACCTCAGTTTGCCTGCCTGCCTGCCTGCTTGTTGTCAGCTTGCCTTCCTGCGCACACACTGGAGTAAAATGGTTAGCCAGTCAATACATAGTGTGTGTTTTATTTAGCACCACGTCTTACTACCCGTTCGTGTTATACGCTTAAGTACCGATTAAGCTAATTGGTTAGGAATTGGTAAGGTTGAATTTAGAGGAAGTGTACCCGCATTTACGTTGAGGGAGAGTGGAAAACTATTTAGGAAAAACCATCCCCAGTTCACCCGACC
>CABFOV010002279.1:22548-45605 GCA_902141375.1 Timema poppense | reverse complement strand
TACAGTTTAACGTGGAATCCGAACCACGGTGGAGGCCTGGCATTCCCCACATTCACAAGATGTCTTGTCAGAGGTGAAGTAAGGGTTTGGTAATCAGATAAATATATGCCGGGACCGAGGATTGAACCCCGGCCGCCAGCACAGAAGTCTGACACCTTACCCCTAGACCGCCAGGTCACCCCATACATAGATTTAAATCTCTCTTGAATCTCCCTTGGTGATCTAGGGGTAAAGTTCTTAGCTCAGTGAGTTCAAACTCAGCAAAGGTAAACGTATTTTTCCTGAGCGATAAAAATCAGTAACACAGCTTCCTTCGGAGGGGAAGTAAAGTCATCGGTCACATGTCGATTATGACATGTAAAAATAACCCTGGAAGGTATGTTAAAATACCTTTCCCGGCAAAATTGGTAGGCCTTTTCACACTCACTCATAGTAATTCAGTTTGGAAGGCAACGGGGAACTACCACACCTTCTAAACTCCCCTAGTATATGGGATTTCTACCAGGTGTTTCGGCCAACGCTAACCACCTGATCAGGTTGGGTACGTGCTGTTTTAGCTAACTCTTAAATGACAAACATTAGAGTGGGGATGAGCACAACAGTTCAATGTTAGGAACAGCTTAAAGTGATACAGTTCAATGAAACTAGCAATTCATGTATCTATTTTATCTACAACTTGTAGTTAACTAGTTCGCAAGCTATATCAATTAATTCAATAACTAGAGAACTACATCTTGTGGCGCAATAATAATTCATGTAAGGTACGTATAACCTTAGCAGGTATAGTAAGATGCTGTGCTAAAAATTAGTTAAATACATTATACATAGTGTATGTAGTTCAATAGTTCGTGAATTACATACTAGTTTAATCCTACGTGAACTATGTAAGCCTACCGCAGTTCAGTAGTCCGCGAAATACATCTTGTAGTAAATCGTTCGCCAACTATATATTGTAGTGCAACCATTCACGAGCTACATTTATAGTTTAATTATTCGCGAAGAAAGGTTTACTCGCATGGTGGGCGAATAGTCTAACGCGCTATCCTCGCAGTAGACTAAACCACCGATGACGTGGAGATCGAGGTTAGAATCTTGGTCGGGTTTTGTGAAGGTGGTTTTTACAAAGTTTGTTTACACACTCCCTCCACGAGCATGTGGGTATACTTCCTCTAAGTATAACCTTCTCAGATTCTAAAACATTAGCGCGTGATTAGTACATAAGCGTATAGACCGAACGGGTGTGGTGCTAAAAGAGAAAAAAAGAACTCGTTATATTTCAATAGTCCGTTTACCATATCTCGTAATTCAATAGTTCAAGAGATGGACCTACATCTTGTTGCTAAGCAGTTCTCAAATCCAACCGACCTACATCTTTCAGTTCAATAGTACACCAATCAACACACAAGAGAAAAGGTAAACTAATAAAGTAGCCTATTGATTGTAAAGGTGTTTTGTTTCATGACGTCCCGAGTATGATGCCGGCGAGCGTCGAAACTATTAAACATTAACGTGCAACCTAGGTGCCATCTCAAAGAACATGGGATTAAATTACAGACAAGGAAAATAATTAGTTATTTTTAAATCAATACTTAATTACCTTCACATATATTCCAGCATCATCCATTTTGACTTTTAAAATATCATTGTGTATTCTATATATCTAATATTTATATTTTCACTTTAACATCTAACTTTATATGTAATTTATTTCAATTTAAGTTATAATTTTAGATGTCGTGATTTTAACGTGTTTAATGTTATTTGTCAATTGAATCTGGTTATAGCTTATGACACTGTGGACTCCATGTTGTAAAACCTAAAATTCTTTCTAAATCTGTATACACTTGTTAACTAAAACTTTATTATGATAACATTTTAATATTGTGCAATATTGTGCATAGCCTATCTATTTATTCCATCTCAATTATTATTATATTTTTAATAAGGGACTTGATATAATAATAATAAGAAAACTATAATTTAATTAAAAGGTTGAGAGTATATATATATATATATATATATATACATACTCTCTATTTTTAATAAGGGACTTGATATAATAATAATAAGAAAACTATAATTTAATTAAAAGGTTGAGAGTATGTATATATATATATATATATATATATATATATGTATACTCTCTACCTTTTAACTATAATTTAATTAAAAGGTTGAGAGTATGTATGTATATATATATATATATATATACTCTCAACCTTTTAATTAAATTATAGTTTTCTTATTATTATTATATCAAGTCCCTTATTAAAAATGTTCACAATGTTATTCAAAAAATAATACTAAGCTAAAATCACAGTTTTGTTTGGTGTGATATGACGCTTAATATAGAGTGATTTTTTCAATTTAAAAAAAAAAAAATTTCTTAGATAGTAATTTCAAACGATTTAATTTTGTGTTCATTGCAACAATGCCTCAACGAAAGAATGCATTTACGTTTTAAATATAGCTACTTTTTAATTTTGTCTTACCGTTTTTCCTGTAAATTAAATGTATTTAGTTTTGTATCCTGGTTCTTAAATTTAAACTGTCCATTTTGGTGCTCAGTGTATACTTCCACGTAAGAGAGCTCTGTTAGTGTGGTTGCATTTGCTCCTTAAATCTAGGTAGGTCTAATTTTTTATTTATTTTATGATTTTGCATGTAGATTTGGTTTATTTTGTTTTGTTTATTAACTAGTAAATTTAAACTATTTCTTTTTGTGTTCTTTTCAACAGTTCCTCTATGTAATAAGAGCCAATCTTGATAAAAAGGACTGCAAAAATGTAAACTATTTATTTTTATGTTCGTCGCAACAATGCTTTCTCGCAAGCGAGCAATTATTGATGCAAGGACTACAAAAATTTAAATAAATTTTTTTTGTTTCTTACCATAAGTAGTCGTTCACATATAAAACATTTCCTCGCCTCATACGTTTCTGAAATTGTGTTTTTTGTATTATAGATAATTTGATGGGGGAAAATAAAAGCTAGTTCACCCAATTTAAATGCGAGTGAAGCACAGTGACATACCCTAGTTGTAAATATAGTTCACATTTGGATGACTTATTTTACATATTAATGTAGATGAAGTGTACATTGTAAAAAGATAGAAAGTCCCATTTTAGCTACAATTAAGGTAGTACTGTCATCTTTTAGAAAATCATGAGACCTTTCTAATGCACTTTAGATTATGACTAACACAGGTCTCTGTCATATTTAAATTAATTTAAAAATGAGTATTTTCTTTGATCCTTATGGGGTTTGAGGTATAAAAGTTGTTTCCCTAAAAATTGTGTGTAATGTGACTTTCTCCCTTTTTGCGTCATAGGACATTCGTGTGACAAAATTAAACTCTTGATATTGTTATTGAATACACTAATTATAACTTATCTTGTTTTTTTCCTAGCACTGCTTCTTAGTATCCGTTCAGTTGGTATGCGTATGTATTAATTGCTCATGATCTTAGGGATTAGGAAGATAATATTCAGAGGAAGTGTAGCCGCATTTGCTTGGAGAGAGAGAGAGAGAACGAGATAGAGCAAGAGAGAGAGAGAGAGAGTGTGTGTGGAAAGTCATTTTGGAAAAATCCTCAGTAGGCCTACACCCGACCTAGATTCGAACCTCATTGTCCCCATCATTGTGGTCTAGTACAGTAGCCCCATGGCTTCTTTGGTGCTGACTGACAGTTCACAGCTGACTTCTGACAGTAAACATTTAGGTATATACCTAAATTTTGACCGTCAGAAGTGACAGCTGCTAAACAAATGTTTTTGCAGATCATATGGTTCGGCGTAGGGATACAGAATTTGGTCTGGTAACTTTTCAAAGCTTTTAGCTGTCAGCTGTGAGCTGTCAGTCAGCACCAAAGAAGTCATGGAGCTACTGTATACTGCCAGAGTACCGGTAGTGCCATAGACCATGTGGCCACCGAAACAGGTTTATTCATCTTGAATTAAACTGTTCAGTGTTCATAATATTACTAAAGAAACTTGCAGCAGCTGTTTATAAGAAAGTTAGCACATATTTAATGTAACGGTTGCTTCGGTGGCCTCATGGTCTAAGGCGCTACTCTATTACTAGACTAGACTGACGTTTACGGGGTGATCTAGGTTAAATTCCGGTCGGGTGTACTGAGGGTGGTTTTCTCTAAATTGTTTCTCGCACTCTCTCTTTCTCTCTCTCCACGTAAATGCGGGTACACTTACTTTAAATTCATCCTTTCTCATCTCTAATCTATTAGCGTAGTTAGTAAATAAGCGTACAACTCTAATGGGTAGTAAGACGTGGTGCTAAAAAAAAATATGGTCGTTAATGTGGGATGGAAGATGCGAGTTAAGGTAATTAATTTTGCAGTTTTTTGGGGGGAAAAATCTCTTTTTGCCCAAAATAAATAAATATTGCCTAAGTAGAAATATTTAGTTTAATTCTCTACATTGCAACATTTGTTGAATATTAGTCTTGATCAAAGCAGAATTTGACCAGAAAATTATTAAATGAAGAGAGAAAGTACTGGTCAGATTCCACGATGTCCATGGCAAATATAAAAGTTGGGATTAGGCCTACTATGCGTCTAAAATTAAACTAAATATATCTACTGAACCAATATCTGATTTATTTATGCCAAAACATTTTTTTGTTGTAAAAACTTTTTTTAGCAACGCTTCTTACTACCCATTCGGGTTCTACGCCTATGTACTAATTACACGTATGGCTTAGGGAATAGGAACGTTTAATAGAGATGAAGTTCACCCGCATTTGCGTGGAAGGAGAATGGAAAAAAATATTCAGGATAACCCACCCTCAGTGCACCCGACAGGGATCGAATCCCGATCTACCCGTGACCAGCAGTTTATTCTAACATGAGATTAGCGCGTTAGACCACGCAGCCATCGAAGTGGGTCAGTTTTGAACTATTAATACTTTACAAAGTCATGTGTAAAGCGATGAACAATTTTGTTATTTCAAAACCATTTTTCTTGTATGAATGCAAATGTTAATCTTGTGGTTAGCTAAACACGTACTCCCTAGCAGCACCTCTCCTCACCAGTGTGGGTGGGCTAAGTGGAAAGATTGAAGGGGGAGGGGGAGCTGTGATTAAAGCGTGCAAACAGGCTCTCCGTGATGCGATCAGCTCTGGAAATTAGCTGATGTCCTCATTTCGTTTCTCCCCCTAGTTTCATTCTTTTGTGATCGCTCCCTAACTCCTGATCAATACAGCGGTGGAGTGAGACTAGCGCTAGATTGTCTCCATATCTTTCACCTCGTCCCAAACCCTCCCCCCCAACCCATTCCCCCTTCTGTAGGATCCATCCCTGCTCAACCATCAGATAAGAGAGAACGGAGAGCTATCGAGGTGTAATGGCGTGCGATTGTTTCAACCGAGTGAAGAGGACACGTGTCGAGAGGTAGGGTCCTTGCCTGCTCACCTGATAACTCGGGTGGGGTGACTACTGATGACTACCCCTTCCCTTTCCCCCATTAAATGAACTGGGAATGAACTAGAAAAATCTAGGGTTTTTTTCCGAGGAAGCAAAAGAAAACTTTAGCGTTTTTCAAACGTGTTTCGCTCAGATAGAGCCTGATTAGGAATATAATTCTCGATTTAACTGCGCGTAAGGTAATAATAATTTATAATAATAAAACTCACATCGATGTGCACGCGGACTAAACGTCAAGCTCCTTTAGCTGCTAACTGGAAGGTACGGGTTCGACTCCAAGCAAGGCCTAGTGAAGGTTGTTTTACTAAAACGGGTCCCCATTATCCTTCCATGCAAACGCAGATACAATTCCACCATAGTTATCCGATTGGCGTAGTAATTGAGTAGGTATATTGCCTGGACGGGTATTAAGACACGGAAGATAAGAAGTCTTGATTAATTTTTACCAACCATTAAATTTAAGTTAGATACTATTAAAACTGTTGTTAAAGTTCAGGAATAGATTAGATACATTATTTTTTTTCTCTTCACAAATATGTTGTTATTTTTTCATCAGTATTTCTTACTAACTGATAAGACTATACACATATAATAATAATTAATCTAATGGGGTAGGGATGAGGAAGGAAACATTTTAGGGGTAATATCCTCGAATTTGCGTGGAAAGATAGTAGGTAACTGTTTAGGAAAAACTACCCTCAGAAGACCCGACCGGGATTCGAACCCCAATCTCCCTATCAACAGCAGTCCAGTCTAACACTAGAATGAAGTCTTAGACCATACGATCACTGAAGCGGGCTACATGTGTAATGATATGTTAAAGTAGTATTTGTATGTAGCACCAAATATGTTATAGTTAATTAAAACATTACCTAAACCAATATCAAATTATAGTAAATATGTCAATCATATTTAAAAAAGAATAGGGGCCTACGTCAAACGAACAATGGCATATATACACCAGAATGCATTGATTTAAGGGTGTTAAAGAAAGTGTTGAGTTTTTTTTAACTCTTGATTTATTTATTTTTGAAATCTTCGTTATTATCTTGGTTAAAAAATCTTTGGTTCCAAAATAAGCATTTTTGGGAACCTTCTTTAATATTTGCATTGCTTTAAAATAGCTTTAACATGATTATTGAAGTGAATTGGGATTTTATTTATGAATCATTACAAGTATAATGAATATTATCCTTATTTTACAAATAAATTAAAATATTAAAGAATATCACCAACTAGGCTAATTTTTTATAACAAATGTTTGTTAATATTATTATTATTATTATTATTATTATTATTAGCACCGCGACTTACTACCCGTTCGGGTTATACGGACTTACGCTAATGTGTAGTGGTAGGGTGATTGTGAGATGAAATGAAGGACCTACAGTTTTAACGTGGAATCCGAACCACGGTGGAGGCCTGGCATTCCCCACATTCACAAGATGTCTTGTCAGAGTTGAAGGAAAGGTTTGGTAATCATATAAATCTTTGCCGCTTTTGTTAATAAAATAATATGAATGTTCTAATCGTGCATCCGTTTTGTGGAGACATTTTTCCATGTCCCATTGGAATGAGATAATTATAGTGGTGAATATGATCGGATGGAGTCATTGAAGAGGCTAAAATAACTTAGGCCTAAGTAACCAAACCCTTGTGATTATGAGGATTATTCCCCTTTCGAGAAAAATCGCCCAATACATGACAGGAATCGAGCCCGGGACCTTTAGACTATCAGTCAGGGGCTCTTACCACTATACCACGATGAACCACTTGAGAAGATTTTGTACAAAACAAACATTTAAAATTCAAAGAATTAAGAAAATTTAACTAACGATTCATTTGCTCGAGCGTAAAAAAAACTCAACTCCTCGATATCCTTATGCTATCGTTTGGAACGTTAGACAAATGAAGGACTATTTACCTCTATCAAAAAGGAAACTTTAATAAACATTTTCAAGTAGTAGGACGTGGCGATAAAATACAAATTTAAAGATTTTTTTTAATCAACGCCTTTTTTATTCTTTCAATAAAGTACATCCACCAGGCATCGGTGGACACGCTGGAAAATTATATCATGCTCATCTGGTCTGTTTAGCCATTGACGAGGATGTTGGGGCTGGAATTCCAACCGGGTGAACATAAGGTGATCTATCAGGGCCGGTGCAAGGGTTTCATACGCCCTAGGTGAGAGTGACAATTTGTGCACCAGTTGTATTCTGTATAATATAAATAAATCACCCTCACTTGCTTGGCGAAAAATAACTAGTAGTCCCGACCGAAAGATTCGCCTTCTTTTAAACATGAAATTCTAAATTGAACGTAATTTAATCTACAAAACAAAACAATATTTTTACATTTTTTATGTAAATATGAATAACATGAATATAAGACGAATTTTTAAATTGAATCCAAGTCCATTTATTAAACAATCTTATATTTTAAATGTTTTAGATAAATTAATCAGATAACCTATTTAATAACAACGTATTTTGTGTAAAACACATTGTTATCTATATCAACTTTTTTTTCGGCTACGAATATGTTCAAGCATTGAATGGGTCGGCTTGGCTGAACGCAACTTATAATTGCCCATGTGTAGATACAGGCTTAGGCAATAATATACCAACTTTTATAAAAGTTTGACATTGAAACTTAGAGGACTGTCAACGGAAATTGCATGCGTTGTCATTTTAATGGCAAAATATTTTCTCAGGGAGATAAGTACTCTTTCCTTACGAGATACTCAATACTTCACAGTCAACGGTGTTACTGTTGATACAGTATGTTTCTCTTACCATTTATCAGACTTTTCCCTGTGTTTAGATTATAGGCATTTGCGCTTTCTTTGAGCTCCAGTTTATGCCTGGGCAGTCCAATTACTTCCAGACTATTTACAAACGCTGTAGGAAACTGTAGTTGTTCACTGATATCGTTGCTAACAATAACGTCACTAATGTAATAACTCCAAATATCGTCAGACAATTTCCATAGAATTTCGCTTTTCCTATTTGCGCAGTCTTCATTTTATGAAACCAAAATTGCTTTGTCTACAATTGAATTGTTAACGATGGTTTGTTTGTTCGATAATTTGTTCATATACGAAATCTACCACACTGCCTGGTCCTAGCCGATCATTGATGAATCGGGCAAGATGAGGACCAGAATCTGTAGTCCAGACAAATTTCCGTTATCAACTTGAAGTAAAAATTGCGCAAATTAGTGTTCGTTTTTAGAAAATCGCATGTTAGTCGTAAGTCAGAACTGTGTATATTTTGGCCAAAGACGGTGCCACTTCAGGCAAACTTATACCGATGCACTTTTGCCACTGCGAGGTAGTAATGTAATATTTTATCGAAGTCACTGCAAATCAGGGATGCATTTCCATTGGATTTGATTTTTTTAAATAAATAAAGACCGAAAAAATTAACATTATATCTACGCTGAAAGATAAGTATAGTACTACATTTCATACAGTTGTGCAATGCGAGTTATGTTAGCTCCTGTTCACGAACATGTGCCCCTGGAAGCCGGAACTTTAAAATTTTGATTAGATTTACTTTTTACCCCTTTTAGCCTTTTCACAATGAATGAAAGTTTTACCCTTTTGGCACGTTTTGCAACCTTTTACCCTCTATGCCACTTTTACCCTATTGGAACTTTTATCCTTTTTATCCCTTTTACTTATTTTAATTTCTATAGGCCTACCCTTTTTATTTTAGACATTACTTTCTACCCTTTCCACCCTTTTAACTCTTTTTTATAAATTGTATCATTTTGTTCCATTTTTGGCCTCTTTGTCCTTACTGACATTTTTGTCATTTTTCTTTATTATCCTTTTTTGCCCTTTTTACCCTTTCAATTCTCTTACACTTTTTAAACCTTTTACCCAAATATATTTCGCTCAGGCTAAAACCGGTACCTTCTTTGTATTATTATTTAGCACCGCGTCTTACCACCCGTTCGGGTTATACGGTCTAAGTACTAATCACGCCAATGGATTAGGAATTGGGAAAGTTGAATTAGAGGTTAACCCGCATTTGCGTGGAGGGAGAGTGGAAAACCATTTAGAAAAAACCACCGCCAGTTCACCCAACCGAGATTTGAACCTTGATCTCCCCGTCCTCAGCAGTCGAGCTCAACACGACTAACACGTTAGCCAACTACGCCAACGAGGCGGGTTCGGATACCTTCTTAATGTAAAAAAGTGTAAAAAGGGCCAAAAGTTCAGTAAAAGATAAAATGGGTAAAATTAAATCTAATATTTTTTAAATAGGGTAAAACGAGTAAGTTTTAAAGGTAAAAAATGTAAAAAGGGTTAAAAGTAAAATAAGGGGAAAAGGCCAAAAGAGGAAAAAAGTGAAAAAGGGCAATAATGGCAAAAAGGCTCAAAAGAAAATATATTTTTTTTCATAAAAATAGGCTAAAACGATCAAGTACAAAAGGTAACAAAAGGAGACAGTAATAAAAGGATTAAAAGGGAACTGGGGGAAAATGCCAAAAGAACACAAAAAGATCCAATAAAAATCCATAAAAAAGGCAAGAGTGACAAAACAGGGGTAAATAGGGCCAAAAGTAGTTCTAATAAAAATAAAAACATTATAAAGGGTACAAACTCTCTCAGGATGTTGATCAGAGTCCAACAACCACTACCAGATAGCCACAGCAACGTCCTCGTAAGACATTGTACCGCTACAGGAAAACTGCATTCTTCATTCCCTCCAATGCTTTGTTTTGCTGTGCTTTTATGGTCTGCAGCAGAAGGTTTTTTTTTATAAAAACATGTTTTTAGCCAATAAAAAACAGTTTAAAGCAAAAACATTTTCCTTCAAGGAAAAATTGCTTTTGCTTTGTTTTGCTGTGCTTTTTTGGTGTGCGCCCAACATTATATAATTATTTTTAAGGTAAACTTTGTAGAGCAAATTCCTATAACTTTAAAAGCTCTACTTAAATATAGAAAATACCCAACACTCATGATCACTTTCAAAAGGAAAACCCCAAATTTAAAAATGATTCATTTTCGTCAATGCCATGAATCAAATCATAGGTCATTAACTATGTTGATAGACATGCTACTTACCGATATAAACATCTTCTACTTTTCATGTTTAATTTAAGTAAATGTTACCCCAAAAAATGTTGTGAAATGCACAGTAATATTGTTGATATCTGGATTTATATTTGTGGGTGATTAATTTGCGCACTTACCTGATGGCAGAATCTGGGAGTTACATTGGAAGATCGTGCTCTTACCAGCTGAACCTGCGAGGGGCTATGAGCAAGGACGTAGAAAGCCTTGGGTCGGGGGTTCTGGACCCCCCTGAAGTTTGATGGACCCAGTCTAATGGGAATGTATAAATAACTTATAAAAACTTTTATTGGCTAAAGATAGGTCTTTAGTAATATTTTCGAGTGAAAGCACCCTTTAGAAAGATTATCTTTCTCCGACTTTGGTTGTGAACTTCTAGGCGGGTCTGAATATTAGTGTTGATAACTAATCGTTAAATTTATTGTCAAAATTGCGATTTTAAGTGATTTTTCTCACTCTCTTCTTAATCTAATAAGGGTGAATTTTCACTAAAAATATTTTCTAATGCTGGTTCCTTATATCATGTTGCTAATGAACCTTCCATCAAGTGAGCCTCCTGGATAAGTGGGAAATTGCCACGCAGACGTTCAGAGCGTACGCAATATTTAATTCTACAATGCGTTATTTCAAAATATGGCTCACGCCAAAATAAAGTTGAAAGATTCCCTCAGCAACCCTATAGTTTAGATTTTATTAATGTATAAAGAAATGTGTGAAAATGTGGCATTAGCTCATTTTAAACGACATTTCAAACATATTTGTGCAGCTATGAGACTAGTCATAATGAAAAACAGCTCTAGATTTAGCCTTCCTCTAACAAATACAGTTTTTTATAGGATCATAAAAAAAAGTTTTTAGATATTTGAGAACTAGTAGCGAGTTCTGTCATTACCTTGAGATAGGAAGTTTCGTAGCTCTCTTTTTCTTCTTTCTTATTGACATGACAAAGGATGGTTGTAAATGAAGGATGGAATGGAGTATAAGCTTGGAGCTAATAGAGAAGTAGTTCCAGAAAAAAACACAAACTATTATAATTAAAGCCGTGTGGCCTGACAGTGATTCATACAATCTCACTGACCGAGGTGGCTACCTTAAATATAGAAATAAAAAAATCCTTATAATATGAATGCTTTCTGGAACCATCTCAAACCAAATTACCTCGCTACAGATTGGTGAGGTCAATACCCTGTTGGGTTTTTTTCCTACCACTCACACCCCTCTATTTACGAAGGTTCTAGATGGTATGTTAACAGACTCTATGTAACCCCCTATACTCATAACAAATACTAGCAAGCCTTGATTGAAACCAAACCACAAAACCAATGTCGTCATTAAGGGTGTATCCTTCCCTCTTGTGACTAAACCTGTGATACTCGGAAACCGTCAAATTGAATCAAAAATCTCATCTCAGATTCTACCACACCACATGATAGCTTTGAACCTTAGTCGTGCGTACTTGTTAGTAAGTTATTATTGGCATCACCGTCCGTGGACGCGTTACCCAAAATATTGCAACTCAATATTATTTTTCGATCGTTTTTGAGAAAAAAAACAAAAGTATATTTTACGTTCGCGTCTGTAGATTATCAAGTAACGTATGTGGTATTACCAGGGCCCGGATTTTTATAACATAAAAATGATCAAAAAATGGCCTATTAAAATGACCCAAAAATTCTAAAACATTAATTCAAATTTGCAAAAAAATAACCTAAAAATATTAATAAAAGCTTGTAATAAATGCATACGACTAAATCAAACACGTACAGTACATCCTCAATGTAAAATGCAATGAATAGTCTTTTAACAATTAAACTCCTGCACTCCACTATAAATATAATATACATTTATTCGACCTCGATGGTCTTGAGCTAAAGTGCTCACCTCAGGACCCGATGATAGTGGGTTTAAACCCAGCAGGGGTGGACGGATTTTTGTTTAGCGATAAAAATCCAAAGCACATCTTCCTTTGCCGAGGAAGTAAAGCCTTCGGCCCCATGTATAGTCTTGAAAAATAAGTGAAATACCTTTCCCAGAAAAATTGGGAGGTCCTTTCGTTCTCACTCATAAAAATTATCATGTGCTGATATAATCACTTCATAAAGTTAACGTTAAATACCTCAAATAAATAAAAATAAATAAATCATTGGTTTACAAATATATGGTATGTGTCTGCATTATATTCTCATTCCAATAACCGTTTAAAAAATGTATGCATTTATAAAAAAAATCGATGGCATTTAGAAATTTACTGTATTTATTGAACATGAATGCCGTAAAAGATTCAAAAATGACGCAAACCAAGAACATATTACCTTAAATTACAAAATGACAAAAAATTACCTATAAAATATACATTTCTACCAGCAGGGGATCATGAACACAGTTTAAGTATTTATGAGTTTATGAGCTTTGTATGCAACGAACCATATAAGGGTGTCATCAAAATACAGATTCTGGTGATTACAGATAGAATAGGCTACCTCTTTAGCTGAGTGACGAGACATGTTTAGCAAACCCAAGTTGAATCCAAGGATTGCATTGATTAATAAACTAGTTTTACGTTTATTCTTTGTATTGCTCAACTATAAAACTCACTGAAAACAAATTTGTTTTAATTATTTGTGACTCACATCGGTGGTTGGATGGTCCTAGGACCGGGGTATGCAACCTTTTATGGTCCTTAATCGGCTTATAAACTTATCAAAGGTCCCACGATCACCCTAATTTTTCTACTCTACGTTTGCTTTATTTTATTGTATATACATCTTATATTTATTCTTTAAAATCAACCCACCTCAAACACTTTTTGAATATAAAATATATATTAATAGTAAATAAAATGTATAATTTTCACATTAAACAGTTTCATTTTCCTATAGCATTATATTTTAGTCACACTCAAATATTATTTGAAAATATTCGATATATTTACATATTTAGAAGACTCAAAGATCGACTTTTAATTATATGTAGTTTTCATACGTGATCCACTGAAAATTGCTGTGAGATAGATGCCGATGACGGAAGCTCAAAGCTCTAATCCCGGGTCGGGTGTACTGATGGTGTTTTTTATAGAATTGTTTTGTACTCTCCCTCCACGTAAGTACAGGTACACTTATTCTAAATTTAATCTTAATCCCATCTAACACATTAGCGTAATTAGTACATATGTGTGTAATCCGAACAAGTGGTAATATGCGGTACTAAAAAAAAAAAGTTTACATATTTGTGTTATTGGACCATTTAACTAAATTATGTCTATAAAATTAGGATAGTTGTATTTAATTAAAATTTAGTAACAAGGTTCTGTACATAAAAGTATTGAGCTAGCCTACGCACAGTATCAGCCGAATGTTAAATGAGATAAATGGTACGGTGCACTGAAAATAGTTTCTCTCACTTTTATCTTTAAATAGACATTTAATAAAAACTCGTAAAATTTGTGAAACGAAATGATAGGTCCATAAATTGTTATATAACCACTACACCAAAGATCCTAAATGAAATAATATACGCTGTTATTTACTTTCTCACTCTGTGGCATTAGGAATTAGAAACACTCCTGAAGAAAAATTGAGAAAAGAGAAACATATTAAGAGCATAGGGATCAAATTCATTTTCGAAGACCTGAATTTAAAAGTATAATATATACGTACTTGCTTGAAGTTAAGAAACTATTAGTTTAATAAAAATATAACTTATTTAAAATAAAAGATTTTTGTCTTTGATAGTACTACAGCTTTACAATAAGTTATATCGTATCTCAAATAGTTGCGGAGAAATGATCAAAATTGGAAAATTTCCCTCATGTAAAATACCCTCAAAGTCATTTTCATGAGAAAATGAGAGCTACCATCTTGTTTATAGTGATAAATAGTGTCTGGCTATAGAATTTAATCAAAATATTTATAGTGAAATTTGAGGAAATCGATTTTTTCTCTCTTCCCCATCAGTAAACTCCTCTTAAATTTAGGGTTGGATAGCTAATTTCAAATCCACTTGGGGGGACCTTATGAACCTCCCATACACCAAGTTTGAGCCTAATTGGTAAAATATTTCCGACTCTAGCCCAAGGTACAGACAGACCGATGAAGAGACAGACAGATGGCATTGCGAAAATCACTTTTCTAGTTTCAGGGGGTCATGAAACTTCGACAATTATCAAAATCTCGTGTTTGATTTTTTTTGACGATCACAATACATTCTCTATGAGGTGTTGAGAGAAAGTAATAAGCCAGAATAATTCAGATAAACTCATCGCTGACTATGACAATGTACTATACACTGTTGCGAGATTTTACATTTAAAATAAAAATGGGAAGCTCGAATCCTCGATACCTTGAATCCCTCAAATCCTATGATATTCGAGAGACTCGAGATTAGTTAATGTCCAAAGAAATCTCAAAATAAATTTTATTGTAATAAAACATAGCAAAGCATAGCTCAAATTATCCTTATATATAATTTGATAAGCCCGTTTCCGGTAATAAAAATTACGAGGAAATGACTGAACAAATGTTGACAAACCAACACTTATTTTAACGCTTAGGAGTCCATGATGTCGGGAAAAATAGTAGTTTTCCACGAAAACACGATTTACACAAAGCATTTTCAGTTTTTTATTCTTTGTTTAGTCACTATGGAAATCGTTATTTGCTGCCTCTGCATATCAGTAAATCTCTAAATAAAATTCTCGTTGGCTAAAAAATAATAACTCAATCTTTATTTGTTGGTCCGAACACACCACAATGTTCTCTTTGCATTATTTTATCTTTGGATTATAGTCATATCACATCTAAATTGATATTCCTAAACTGAGGAAATATTTATTTTTTATTGGAATGTTGTTATCGTTAATTCGCAATTAAATCAATAGTGTTGAGCATAATTCGAAAATTAAAGGGTTAAGTTGTTAATTTCGTGAAAATATTGTCAACTTTTTATTTCGTGCATGATATTATGTTTAAATATGTTTATCTATGTATTATAAGCTCTAAACCTATAAAATGATCTTGAATGATGTTAAAAAAAATGGCCATTTTAACTATCCACGTATGAGTTTTGGTGTTCATTTCTTTCAAATAATAGGTTTTGATGTTCATTTTATTCAAATAATGGGTTTTGATGATCATTTTAGCAATACAAATGTTAAGCTACGTTTTCACTTTACCGTTTAATGTTTAGGATATGATATTTAAAAGTAATTTTTTGTGTACCCCATTTATCTTTTCACATTCTCACAAATACAGTAGTTTTAGCTATGTTTCCATGGTGATACTTAATTTTGAGGGAATATTATTTCTAAGTACCGTAATGTTTGAGTACCACACTTATATCTTCACATTCACTCTCTTTATCAAACTCTCTCACACTCTCACAAACTCTTTTAGACTCTCTTCCCTCTCTCTCTCACACACACACACACACACTCTATAAAACTCTCTCTAATATAATTGTTTCTCATTCTCTCTCTCACACATTTTATTCCTCTTTCTCACACACGCTCTCTACCCTCACATACACTCTTTATCAGACAATTTCTCTCACATTATCCTTATTATACTATCTCTCTTAAGCTTTCTCTCAAACGCTTTCTTACTCTCGAACGTTCTATCTTTTGAACACTCTCTCACAAATGATCTCTCTCTCAAACTCCCTCGATCCCAAACTCTCTCTATCTCAATCTCACTCTCTTTACCTCATTCTCTATCTCAAAACCTTTCTCTCTCAAACTCACTTTCTTAATATATATCTCTAATTCTTTCTCTAAAACTTTCTCTCTCAAACGCTCTCTCACCCGCCCACACATTTTCTCTCTCTTTCACGCAATATCTGTCCCAAAATTTTACACTCTCTCTTTCACACACATACTTTAACACGCACTCTCCATTACATATTCTCTTTCTCTCTCACACACACTCTATCTCCTTTTACACACACTCTTTTTCTCTTCTCCCAGTATTTCTCTCTCTAACACATACACATACTCTCACTATAACTCGCTCAAACTCACTCGATCTCTCTCAATTGCTCGTTCTCAGTTTCTTACACTCATTTTTTCACTCTAACACTCTCATTTTCACACTCACCCACACACACAATCGCACACTCAAACACTTACACTCTCATTTTCACAATCACATTTTATCACTCTCTCTATCATATATCTTAATATATATTATTTGATAATCCT
The DNA here is from genome assembly GCA_902141375.1 of Timema poppense. Lineage (NCBI taxonomy): Eukaryota > Metazoa > Arthropoda > Insecta > Phasmatodea > Timematidae > Timema > Timema poppense. The sequence goes on along the minus strand of CABFOV010002279.1, from coordinate 28,883 downwards.
GTTTCCAGTAATAGGAATTACGAGTAAATGACTGAACAGATTGTGACACATCAACACTCATTTTAAATACTAGGGAATCAGGACGCCAGTAAAGATAGTGGCCTAAAACTAAAACCCAATTTTCCTAGTGAATTGTCCATCTTTTCTTTCTGTGTGGGCAGTTGTTCATCTGTACAATCATTCTTTGGTTATATCACCATGGAAACCCTGATTTGTGTATAGCTTTATATTGGTAAATATAATATTTGTCTTTGTTTAAAAATAATATCAACTCAATCTTTACTTGAGTGGTTTGGTGCAACGAATATATAGAGATCTGGGAGAGGGGTCATTTTAAAGTTCTCATCGGGACGTGACGGGGGAAAATATACGTTTTGATTCAAATTACACACTGAAAACTAAATATCTAAGTAAAGTTGATAGCCTTTGACGAGTAAAATTTTAACTAAAAAGTGAGTGAGGGCTTATTATATAGACCTTATCCCAATAAAAAGTTTAAAATACATTCTGGTGAAATAATCTGCAGCCATCGCTACAACAACCCACTAGTTAGTATAATACTATAGTTAGAGTAAATTTGTCAGCAACCAGCCATTCTATCTTCGGNGGGGATAGGAGGGGGGAACACGACACACTTCACAAAAGGACAAGTATTGTTATGACAGGTGAATTCATATGCATTTTGAATGAAAATAACAGGTTTTTGCTTCACTAATCTACAAGAGTCAAGCGACTAGTGAATTATGGTCAAACGTCCAGTATTTATACTTAGGCTACAGGGGTTTTATTTCACTAAGCAAAACGCCTGTCAAACTTGTCAGACATTTTCTTTGGTTTCTGAGGGGTGTAAAGAAAATGGTCAGTGGACGACAAGTTTACTGTTATAAGATTATTAATTTGAATTATGTCTTTTGTTATGTTTTGTTACATTAAAACTTGTTTTCTTCTTTACTGACATGGGCAAGGGCAAGAAGGACCCATAGAAGGTACCAAAGGTGTAGTGACCCAGTAGGTCGAGTAGCCCTATTATAAATGTAAGGAGAGAGAAAAGGGGCATTTGAGGATGGACTAACTGAAGAACAGAGGAAAGACTGGGAGAGATATGTTAAAGAAGAACTACAGCAGGGACCATGGGGTATTCTCTTCAGGAGATATCCTCAGGAAAGATCAGAACCACGGCAATGATGTCCTCCCTTAAAAGAGCTGATGGCAGTATAAATACCTGCTGGGAGAAGACTGGATAATTTCTAATAGAGACATTGTTGTCTGACGACAAGGAGGAGGGAGAGACAGAATAACAGGAAGAATTAAGAAGAAAAATTGTAAGGGATGAATATAGAAATGACGAGCCATTGGAACCAATAAATCCGGAGGAGGTGATCAGCTCCATTACCAAAATGGGAAAAAAGAAAGCACATGGGCCGGACGGGATAAAGGTCGAGGTGCTTCAAAAGACGGTGGACCTTATAGCTCCCTATCTTGCTGGGATATTAAACGAATGCCTCGCTCAAGGCAAAATACCAAACATCTGGAAGCAGAGCGAAGTGATCATGCTTAACAAAGGTGAGGACAAAGATCCGCAACTTCTAAAGTCATACAGACCAATCTGCCTGCTAAATACACTGGGCAAGGTTCAATGAAAAGTCCTATGTGAACGCTTTCTTAGGCATAGGAAGATTATAGGTATGCACCAGCAGCAGTATGGCTTCTGAAGGGGCAGGTCTACAGAGGATGCTATTTGTAGGGCAGTGGAGCTGATTGACTCCACCACGGAGAAGTATGTGGTAAGTATCATCGTGGACATCTCAGGGGCCTTTGACAACCTGTGGTGGCCGGCATTGTTTGAAAGTCTGAGGGATTTGCAGTGTCCGGGAAGCCTATACAATAGTTTCAAAGATTACTGTAGGAACAGATATACTACCCTGAGATGCCCAAGAGCAAATGTTGTCCTCAGGGATCGGTTTGTGGACTGGTATTCTGGGACATTGGATTAGAACCAGGATTAACGATGTTGGAGACATTCCCCGAGACACATGGAGTAGTCGCATTTGCAGACGACCTTCTGATAATTGTGGAAGGTGGCTCTAGGAAGAAAATAGAATAAAAAAAGCAACCAAGTGGTAGAGGGTCTAGACACCTGGTGTGAAAGTGTCAAACTGAAGATGGCACCGGCGAAGACGACGTTCATATTGTTTAGGAAAAAGCTAATTCGGAATCCTAGCATTAAGATCGACAGCAAGGCAATCAGGAGAAGCCATACGGTCAGATATCTGGGAGTCAAACTGGACGAGAACAGGAACTTCATGGCTCATATGGAGGAGGTGGTGAGACAAGCCCAAAAGGTTATGAACAAGATCATAAGCATAGGTCAGTGGAGATTACACTTAATTATGCAGATAATCAAGACGTACCACCTAACAATATTACTCTCAATTGTCGACTATGGAACTTGTATATGGGCCCACAGACTGAACAACGTAGTACCGGTTAGAGCCATCCGGGGGATTCAGAGGAACATTCTTCTGATGCTGTCAGGGGCCTACCGGACTGTGGCAACGCCCTGATCGTCACCCTAGGTGTGTGGCCGCTGGATCTCCTGATAAGGAAATAAATGGTACGGAACTCCGCACGAAATTTCTCGCTATAGTTTTTAGAAATGGAAATATTTACTCAATATTCATATTATAATAAAGGCCTACACTAGCAAACCCGAGAACAAATTGCGCTAGACATATGTAAAACCTTTTTTATTCATGGTTTTAAATTTCATAATTTTATTTTAAAGAATTAACATCTTCATTTGTATATTTGGATCAATACAAAATATCGATATTGGGTCCCCAAGGGTCAAAACTTCTTATTAAAATGTTTACTTCCTGCTAAAATTCTCGTCATTTTACTAGGGTATATCTTATGGTTATTGCATTGCTATTAAATTTCTCTTTTATAAATTTTGACTAATTAAATAGGTAATTATTGACTATTAAGTCTAAAATTAGAGCGATAGAATAGATGTAGCTGAATTTGAGAAAATGGAATATTTCTCTTTTCATCCTTTAGTAAACTGCTATTAATTTTAGGGTTAGACAGACAGCGTTGAAAAAAATACTTTTTAATGTTCAGGGGGTCATGAAACGTCAACATCCATCAACATCTCAGGCTTTTTTTTTTTACGTTCGTAATACTTTACCTTAAAGTGTTGGCAAAGTTAAAAGAAATATATATTTGTGTATAGCTTGAAAACTTTTGGTTTTATAAAAATATATTTCAAGTAAGAGATGTTCATTATAAATAGATCCACATGCATGCAATGATAAGTAATTTCATATCTCAAAGACTTACGGAGATAAAATTAAAAATTAGAATTTACTCATCAGACCGGAACCCTTAAATTCATTTTGACGAAACGTTGAGAGTAGCCATTTAGTTTTAAATATTGATCAAAGCTTATAAATGAATTTTAATCAAAAATTTTAAAGCCGATTTTGATAAAATCGATTTTTTTCAATTTCCGCCCTTAAAGAAACTACCCTTAATTTTAGTGTTGGATATCCAATTCAAAGAATTCCTTGGGGTAAACCCATGAAAACCCCATATACCAAGTTTTAGCCCAATCGGTAAAATAGTTTAGGCTCTAGCCCGAGGTACAGACAGACAGACAGATGGACAGACAGACTGACGGCATTGCTAAAACCACTTTTTAGGGTTTGGGGGGTCATGAGACCTCGAAATCCATCCAAATCTTGAGTTCAATTTTTTTTACGATCTCAAAACTGTAAGGTAGCGAGAATTTGATATTGGGTCCCCGTGGGTCAACACTTCGTAATAAAATGTCGACTTCTGGTTTAAAATTTTCAACATTTTACTAAGAGTTGTAAATCTATGGTTATTACACTGCTTGTAAATTACTCATCTATGAATTTTTACCAATAAAATAGGTAAGTATTGACTATTGGATCTAAAATGATAGAGATAGATCATTGTTGTACTAACATTTCTCCTACGAGGTTGAAAGAACGAGAACATGCACTTTTTGAGAGACTTACGCATTTCTTACTCTATGTTTTTTATTTTTAATATTACTACAATTTTGCAATGATAAGTTATTTAGTATCTCAAATAGTGGCAGAGATATGGAAATTTCCGCTTCTGTAAAGTACCCTAAAATTCATTTTCATGGTAAAATGAAAATAGCCAGTTTATTTATAATCTTACTCAACGTCCAGATAGGAATTTTAATCAAAATCTTTAGAGCCGATTTTGAAAAAATCAATTTTTTTCCCGTTTCGATTTTTATTAAACTACTTTTAATTTTGGAGTTAAAAAGACACACAGACAGACGTTATTTCAAAGACCGCTGTTTAGGGTTCGAGGGTTCATGATACGTCAACATCCATCAACGTTTTAGGTTAGATTTTTTTATGGTCGCAATACCTTACCTCAAGTGTTCGAAAAGTTAAAAAATATATATTTGCGCTTAGCTTGAAATTTATTGGTTTTATAAAAATATGTTTCGAATAAAATAGTTGTATTATAAATAGATCTACATATTTACGATGAAAAGTAATTTCATATCAAAAATAGTTTCGGAGATATGATAAAAAGTGATAATTTACGCACCAGACCGGAGCCCTTAAATTCAATTTGCTGAAATATTAAGAATATCAATTTTATTTAGAATATTTATAAATGTTTTGAAATGAAATTTAATCAAAATAGTTGGAGACGATTTTGAGAAAATCCACTTTTTCTCTTTTTGCCCTTCAGTAAACTACCCTTAATTTTAGGGATAGTTATCCAATTCCTAAAATTCCTCGGAGTAGCCCTATGCAAACCCTAGATACCAAGTTCTAGCCCGATCGGTAAAATAGTTTATGCTCTAGTCGGAGGTACAGTACATACAGACAGAAATTAAAAAACCACATTTTCGGATTCATGCGATGATAAAACGTCGATATTTATCAAAATCTCGAGTTCTATTCTTTTTACGATCACAATAATTTCTCTACCTGTAAGGTAGCGAGAGTAAAAAGGATATATCAAAAGTCGTATAGAACGGCTCGGATTTAAAGATTGTTAAGTTACCGAGTCAAACAAACGATTGAAATAAAAACCAAATAAAATATAAAAATGAAAAATGACATCAGTATTTCATATGGGTTTTTCTTTTTGAAGTTATCAATATATTTGGTCACAATTCATTATTCTAATATTTTCAAGCGGTCTGACTGGTATTTGGGTTATCATTTCTCAGACTGTCTACAAAACTAGAGCTTTACACTAAATAATAGCCTATATAGCTTCTGTTACTTTATATCAATATAGAACATAGTGTATTTACTGAGGTTTGACATTTATTAATTTTCTATTATAATATAAACATTGTTGTAGTCCTGAACAACAATTGAAATATTTTAATTTATAAGAAAAACTGGCAATAATTCTCAACATTGATTCTTTCCCAGCGCATTTTAATACCCGTTCAACTTCCACGCATATTAATCTCGCTAATTTAATAAAAATGTGGAATGCAGAATTTTAAAAGAAATGTACCCAACTTTGCATGAACGGAAAGTGGGAACTATTTAAAGGGGATAAACTCTGTTCACCCGACCGGGATTCGAACCTCTAGCACCAGAGCGACATGTTTGACCATGTGATCACCGATGCAGAATAAAATTAAAAGTAACTTACGAGCTATATTTATTATTAATTAGTTTTTGCCGGTAGGCTTAGCATTACAGGTTGCCTTTTATGCATTGACATGACTAATTAGTCATTTATAAATCAGTCCTAATGCCAAGAGAATAAACTAATATGCTCTTATTATTAATGATTGGATGTTTATGTCCTAATAACACGTGAAACTTTCATGCAAATATTCCCTTAAATCTGTCAATAAATTATAAATTTAATTATGTTCTACTAATAAATTATAGCTTTTTAAAATATTTTCTAAATCTACTAAAGTGCCCTTATAATATGGGTAGGGTAACTAGATTAAAGGATAAATAATTTGAATCGCATAAACATCATCACATAAGTATATTTGTATTATTTGTATCATTTTAGACTAAGTATGAAATAAATATTATCTTTGGTATGTAATAAAAAGAATATCTCGCAAAATTTTTCAAAATATTCATTAGATGCCCTAAAAATGCGTTTTATTTATATAAAAGACAAAACTCACTAACTGACTGACTCACTCATCGCCGTATTTCCCCAACCCCTGGATCTGGAAACTTTAAATTTTGCGTGAATATTCCTTTTAAGCTATAGAAAAGAGATAATATCCGATTTTGTAAAATTCGACCTCAAAAGGGGAATAAGGG
>CABFOV010002279.1:0-14368 GCA_902141375.1 Timema poppense | reverse complement strand
TGTGTGTGTGTGTGTGTGTGTGTGTGTGTGTGTGTGTGTGGTCGTGTGTGTGGTCGTGTATGTGATGGTGTGGGTGTGGGTGTGTGGGTGTGTGGGTGTGTGTGTATGTTTGAGCACGCGCGGGTATGAAGAGATGTAGAGCGATAGACCAGCACGCGTGGGGAAGTGTTGAATAGACCTCCAAGAAGAACTTTGAGCGCTAGTGTTAGATGTCACAACCTCTGTTAGCTACAGGAAGTATTTTTTTTCCTCAACCTCTCCGATCTTATGGGATGGTATTGCGGACTCCGTAAATGATGGAAGGGGTCGATGATCAAACTATGATTATATTAGAGATGTTTAGAAAATATACGGTCAATAATTTGGTACATTCATATTCATTGATTAAATATTTACGATGCTCAAACGTAAGCCAATATATATGTAGATATATATACATATATATGTAGATATATATACATATATATGTAGATATATCTATATATACATATATATGTAGATATATCTATATATATAGATATAGATGTAGATATAGATGTAGATATATATGTAGATATATATGTAGATATATCTATATATATAGATATAGATGTAGATATAGATGTAGATATATCTATTTAAAATAATTTTTAGTTGAACAATTATTTCTATACCTCGCACTTCATGCATATTTGTTAAAATGATAAAATCGGCATCAGTGGGTACGTGGACTAAATGTCAGGCTAATATAGTCTGGTTTTCTGGTGAAAGGGAGGTCGGGTTTTGATCCCAGCTGGGTGTGAGGAGGGCTATTATTTTGCCAAGTGGTTTCCCAATATACTTCCATTCAAATAAGGTTAGTTCTCTCAAAATTCAGGCTCTCTTATTCCTAATCCATAATCCATACTGCTGAATCACTATTATTATAACACAGTATTAGTAAAGATAAATAACCATAAAGCTTCAGGAATAGATGCCATTTTAGAAAAATTAATAAAGGGAGGTGGTAAATTGATAGTAATATAAATTCTTAAAGTCATATGCTCCATACGGAGATATTAATTAATCCCACAGAAATGTAAGAAAAGCTTAATAATACCAATTTTCATACAAGAAAGGAAAAATTGAGGATAACTAGAGAAGTATATCACTATCAACAGCATTTTACAAAGATTTATATTAAATAATTTTAATGAGATTGGCACCATATGCAAAGGAAATAATCTAGGATCATAATTGTGGATTTCAACGAAATAGATCGACTACACATTAGATTTTTACTATTCAGTAAATATTAGAGAAAAAGTGTGAATACAACAGGACGGTACATCAATTATTAATTAACCTTGAAAAGGATTATGATTCAGTTAAAAGTAACAAATTATAAGAAATTTTATTTAAGTTTGGGATGTCAAAATATTTGTCAAGCTATTGAGGTATATTTGACTGATACGCGTGGTAGGGTACGGTTTGGATGTCACTTATCAGATAATTTCGAAGTATATGATTAATTAAACCAAGGATATGCACTTTCTTTATTACTTTTTAATATATCATTGGAATATCATATTAGGGCAATGCACAAGAGCTTGACAGTAAACGGTGCAATGCAGCTTTTAGGATATGCGGATAGTTAATACTTGTTAACTAATATGTAAGGAAGTTGTTGCAAGAAATGCAGACATTTTATTTGAGGCCAGCAAGGAAATATGTTTAGAAGTGAATGCTAAGAAAACCAAGTATAGGCCTATTATCCCACAGAAGACATGGATTGAGGACGAAAATTTAGAGAGTACTGTGAACAACATATCATATGGTAGGGTTGATTATCTCAAATATTTAGGAACAAAAATTGTTTAAACTATCAACAACGATGTTGAGGTGGAAATAAACAAAAGCATACGGTTGGTTAAGAATATACTATTACTTGGTCGGTAAGATGTTAACATATCGCCCGTTGTCAAGAAATTTAAAATTCAGAATATACAAAACAATAGTTTCACTGGTTGCTATGCATGGTTGTGATGCATGGTCTCTTACTTTACATGACGAGAAAAAAATAGGTTAATGGTAAACAAAGTGCTTATGGAAATATTTGTTCCAAAAAGGGATGAAGATCATGTAGAAAGGCAGTGGATGTTTAATTATTAGTTACATACCTTGTACTCATCCCTAGACATTTTAGGGTAATCAAATTTCGCCAGTTACGGTGGGCACGACATACAGCGGGAATGAGAGAATCTAGAACCGCGTTCAAGGTATGGACTGGCAAACTTATTGGGAAGACCTAGACGCAGATGGGAGGATACCATTAAAATAACCTAAAAGAAATAGGGTGTAATGAGGTGGACTGGATAGAACTAGTTCAGGATAGGGGTAGGTGGCGTACTTTTGTAAGTGCAGCAATGTACAGTACTTTTGAGTTCCTAATGTCATAGAATAAGTAGGAAATGGTCGTATTGGTAGTAAGATACGATTAACATAAAATTAAAATAACTATAAGGAATATACTGTGACATAATCGATTCAACTCATGGAATAATTACATTAAAAATTCCAAAATATGATTTACTTCTAGGAAAATATGATAGCATATAATATTTAAATTAATAATTTTATATATCTTAGATCAATAAAATTGATATGTTGGTGTTTATTTTTGTGAAGGTGTGAAGTGGGAAGGATAACCCACGCGCATTCATCCATTCACATCATTCAGACATTATTTTTTGTATAGTGAAAACTACTACTAGAGTGTAAAATAGTTGATGTTTGCCAAGGGCGTATAAAACTAATTTTTCTAGAGAACCATAACATAATTCTGTGACGGATGTGTGTAAACCATCGGCTACCATGAGCTATCATTGATTCCACAGCTAACTGCCACTAATGAGGGCTGCTATTATGCCTTATTATACAATACAATATAGTAATTAAAGCGAATGTCAATGAACACCAACACAAAAGGTGTAGATAATTGTAATAACAGTAATTATAGCTGATGGCAGCAGATGATATCCACACGTCCATCACAGACTCAGCATTAAACTGTGAATGAAGAATAACTCTGAACACGGAGCGAATCCTGCATAGCTCAATGGTAGAGCATTGACGCGCTAAGCCAAAGATCCCAGGTTCAATTCCCGTGTCGAAGTAACAGTTTTCAACTAATTTAACTTAATTAAAATTGTGGTCTGCTCCATACGCACATTCCCGTAATTATAATTATTTACACATTGTGTGTTGGTGTTCCTCACATACGTAAGCCTGATATTCTTAAGGAATTTGAGAAAACCTGTCTTTAGTTATTGAGTGAAGTACCATTAGTTATAAATACTTAAATAGTGACTAAATAGGGTGCTACTAACTGGCAGCTGTGAAATGTTTACAAGGCATAATTCTGTTAAAAGGCAAATTTGTGAAAACTTGAATGACCAATTCTTAATATATGTATATTACCAACACGTGTTATTCTTTTCCTTGCTTCGGTGTCTGCATGGTCTAAGGCATCACTCTCACAATAAACTGACCAGCCGATGATGGGGTGATTGGGGCTCGGCTCACATTTGGGTGTACTGTGGGTGGGGTGTTTTCTAAACGGTTTTCCACTCTCCTTCCACACTTTCTCAAAATTTAAACTTCCTCATCTCTAACACAACAGCTTAATTTATTATATAAGTGTAGAACCCAAACGGGTAGTAAGAAATGGTGTTGAAATAACAAAACAAAAAAATATAATTGTAATTTTATTTAACATCCGTTTCGTATAAATCTGTTGGTGATAGTAAAAAAAACTAGTGCGATGTCTTTATTTTCTATCATATTCTATTGTTACACTACTTCAACAAAAAGTGTAGTTTAATTGCTTTAAACTGAAAATAGCTTATTACATTTTCAAATCCAACTCTCTACTAAAATTATAATAATAATAAATTGTATGACGACAGTGATGGTGATGATGATGATGATGATAGTAATAATAATAATAATAATAATACACAATTAATTATTCTCTCCCGTGTGATTCAGCAAGTGCTCGACAAGTACTTTACTCTCTTTTTTTTTTTAACCCGTCGTCAAACAGTACACATTTTTTCTAAAAAAAATCACTTTAATTCCTTAGAAATGAATTTCAAAGTCCTTGTTTGTATCTTTGCAAATTCTCCTCCTACACTTCTGTGACTCCTCCCCTCCTGACTGCGTCTGAATAACAACAGCAACAACAACATAAAAAAAATCCTAGGCAAAAAAAAAACTTCATCCCATCCCAAGAGTAGAGGTCGTCTTTGATCCTGCAGTGAGCATGTCGTTATCCAGAGTCCACACTGGAAGATCCTTGAAAAGGAAAGACACTCAAGCATCTAGAACCTCGATCCTGAAAATCCAGGACTTTCAAATCCACTCGATATGATAATTTGATACCGGTTTCATCTGAAAAACTTCCAATTATTATTACCGTTGTTATTGTAATCGAACCCCCCGCGGCTCAGTCTCAATTATAAGAACTAGTCTTCTTCTTTGCCAAAGGTTCCGCCGCGCTTAGAAGGGCTCTTGTGAAGCATGTGGTGCGCTCAGCCGGTCTTGGTGTCTCACTCAACTTGACGACATACAATTAAGGGGCGCTGGTGTGTGTATGCGCGCGCGCGTGTGTGTGTGTGCGCACACACACACACTCATATATATGAAGGTATGTCGATAGACTAGGGGATGTCAAAGAGAAACTGCACCCGACATTAATTGACGTGAACAAGGTATGAGAACTGTGGTTTGGGATTTAGAATACGACGTTATACATAATGAATGGAATAAAATTATTCGTTTTAAGGTGACTTAACTTGGACATTTATTACTGTGAAATTTGACAAATTAGAAGTATAGATTGTCTCTATAATATTTAAGAAATGAAAAGTATAAATTTTCCCTTTAATAACTAACAAATTATAAATAGAGATTTACACTGTAATAATTAACTAATTAAAACTAGAGGTTGTCACTGTAATTTTTAACTAATGAAAACTAGAGGTGGTTACTGTAATATTTAACTAATGAAAACTAGAGGTGGTTACTGTAATATTTAAGTAATAAAAAATAGAGATTATCCATGTAATATTTAATAAATTAAAACTTTGGGATGGCAGAGTTGGATAAAGAGAAGGGGAACATGTAGTGTGTGTAGAACCCATAGAACAATCGACGCTAACACATAAAGCTCCATATGTGGAAGGTTCTTGATGTCAGACTTTCTACCAGTATCTCGAAACATCTCGTTGTGGAGTCCCAGGACTCAATTTATTTAGTATGACGAGCCGCGCTAGTCCAGCTCGCTTCAGTGCTTCAGTCTGACGGGAACTTTACAGTGTATATGTTGGGCTAAAACTCTTCTAGTGTTTTGATATAAGTACATGATATCATTATTTCTGTAACTTTTCGTATATATTACACTACTTCCATTGAAAATAGAATATGCCGTCAGTTTATCATCAGCAGCATAGCAATATATGACTTTGTATCAAAAAAAGCAAGAACAGTGATGCTTTAAAAATGTAAAAATTCTAAAAACTACGGAAAGTACATGCATTGTCTATGAGTAAAGTAATATTTCCTAAAACAATATGCTAGTAGGGTCTTTATAACCTCTTTTTAAATAACTAGGCTGAACTCACATGTTCGGTTTATTTTGAAGAAGATATCAAACCTAGCTACTCTACTATGTGAGGCACCAGGAGCCAACTTATACATTGTTTTGGGTAAGTGGAGGTCAATTAAACCCCCACTTAATTTCACGTGGCCTCTAAATATGACAGTTTCTAACTCCCCTATCATTATCCCTTATCCTCGGTTAGTTCTTATAATATCTTATTTATTTTGAATGAGATGATTGTATTCTCAAACGCCTTTGTTTTGGTTTACTTAAGTTTAGGAATTTCGGAAAACAATTCAAATTTAATCAGGGATAAGTGTTAATCTGAGTTGATGAACAGTGGTCGTAATTATCAGATTTTTAAAATACTGGAACTGGAAGCAACATTTGTAAATAAATAGTCAGTAAATTATAAAAATGTCTGTACTTATTTTAACTCTTTGTTAAATGTGACGGGACATAGTTTATACACTTCAAATCAGATCTTTACAGCGAAGGTTTACTTAAGGATCTCTGCCCTAGAATCGAATTCATTAAAGATAGATCACGTTTAATGAGTTAGTCTCCTCCCGGTGAACATTTAGAATAACAAAATGGTCCAGGCGTCTCTGGAGCATTATTGGTCTCAGGTAGTTTTTCAGTATTCTCAGCCTTGAAAATTATTTCTCTGCTGTGTAACTTGGCACAGGGATCGTCATGAGTAATCTGACGAACCTCACCAGCTCTGGAAGCGTGTCCTCCATTTGTGAGATTTTCCTTAAGAAAGTCAACCACAGATGCTACAATGCCAACCATTTCCTTTCTAGTTTTCAAGAAATCGATAGACATGTATTTGTATAAAACCACTCCTTACTCGTTAATGTAATCTTTAAAATGTTCACCGAACTCCTGAAACTAATTTCTCGTGACGGTGAGAAAATATTATACGTTTATTATGAAGTCAATAAGCTTGGGACTTTAATTGGGTGCTGATGAACTCTAATGATCGACGATTATATTGAAAACCTGATGGTAGAATTCTTTTTGGATGGTGAATGTAAGAACATCTCTGTTGCTTACATCATCCAACCAGTGAGAAATCCTCCTTATTCTTGGTAGCCTCAGCTGTGCAACACTTAGATTTTCTGATTTTGTGTCTGTATCGTCCCAAAAAGCTTTGTAATTCCTTCTGAAATTGTTCAGGAGTTCAAGCAACGTAGCAATATTTTTTTAAGCCTGATGAAAGTGAAGAGATTTTAACTTGAAAGGCACTTCTGACCTTAACCATCTGGCCAAAACTTTTTAAAGCAAAGAAAAGCGGATAAAAAAAAAGTAGAAAGTTTTCATTTAAATGATAATTCCATTGGCTTTAGCACCAGCATATAATTATTCTGCGTACTCCTCCATGAAGCTTTTATGTTCGTTGTAATGGGAGAGGATGGACGAAAGAGATTTATATTGAGTTTTCCAACGAGTTATACAAAAGGAACGTAGATTCTTAGATGGTCCGTTGCTAACCTGACTTTGAAGGTTTTATTAAGACACTTAGCCTTTTTGTAAGTTTTCAGACCAACTTGATTAAGTCTTGAACCAGGCTAAGTGCATTATGGCAAGTGTAAATTTGGTTTACGATATCCTGTACAGTAAGACTCAGAGAATTAGCCATGCAATGTACTAAGACAACTCTCAGTTCTCCCCTATTCCTTCTGATCTATACCCCATTAAAATCACATGTAATGTTCTGAGCGCCATTAAAACATTTGTCTCTGCAGTTAGCAACCAATAAATTGAATATGCGAAGGGCATCCATGATAATACAGAACAGCGTCGTTTCCCATAGAGCCACAGAAACATTTATTCTATTTCAAGATGCTTTGTGACAGTTTTGAAGCAGATGGAAACTTGTTCCTGGACAGAAATGTCAGATTTATCGTATACGATGATCACGTAGTGTTTTGCATCAGTGATCCAAGAAGTCAAAATATGTGTCACGTGATGGTTCATGATCTCCAAATTCCTGTTGCTAGTTTCATGAGAACACAATTTAGATTAATCCCGATCCATCTATTTCTTTAAAATTGGGCAGTCTTCACACCGCAGCCTCAAAAGGCTAACAAAGTTGCTTAACTCATGAGTGTGCCGACAAATTTTGAGTCCTTGGATGGCCAGAAATTCGAGGTGTTACAATATCTACATCAAAGCTATCCTGATTTCTTCTATCTCAATTTTTTAAGCATTATAAAGTTGGCACAAAACATTATCACCAGCCGTCGTGATTTCAACTTTAGAATAGTTTCTCAGTGGCATTCCGATCTTTCATGTCTGTTTGAATTTTTCGAGCAATTTTTAATTAGCCTTATTCAATTTTATTCAAGTCAATTCTAATTTTGATGAAAAAGTAACGCATTTTTTATTGAATGCTGATATGCAAATCTTACAGAAAAATACATCTTTCAATTTTTCATAATCCTACTATGGGTAAGTTTTTAACCAGTGAGGCTGGAAATGTATTTTATGAAAGCTATGTCCTTGTACTTTATTAGCTTGTGGTTGCGAAGGAGGCCTGCTGTTGACGATTGTGCAAGAGTTTTACCCTGTTCTGTAGAGTTGATTTCGGACTCACTGATGACACTTCTCCACTTTCCCTTGAGATTTTTTTGTTGTTTTTTTTACTATAAACTTATTATTCATTTTGGTATTTTTACGTAGAATAACTAATTTTTCTGAATCACTTACTTTTACATACAGCAATTACTGTATTATTTATTTGAAATAAATCAAAATATTATACACTTAAAAATCACCCAAAAAACATTTAACTGAACTAGCTCTAGCAGAATGCTTTGGTTTATATAAATAGCCATAAGCTAATCACGTATGTGTTCGATCTTTCTATATTTCACTCGTGAGTTCTCATGTGCAGCGTATTCTATTCTAGAACTCCTTAAGGTGTTTTATCCTTCTCTTTTGAGGGTTATTTTAAAACTATACGCTCTTTTCATCCTCAATAGATTTTGGTTTGGTTTTGTCGAAATAATCTAACTTATTTTAAGTATTCGTTTCTCTACTCTCAAGTCAAGACAGTGTATTGTTTAAATTGCTATGTGAAAGGACTTTTATATTATTTAATTATTTTTTCTAATGGTCCCACATTATCCAACTCTCAGAATGCCCCAAAATTCCTAGGACCAGCACTGGGTGCATATCCGAGTAAGGGCAACAGAGACCCTCCCCTCCTTCAACCTGACTCATACACAATCAAGTACTAATAGGTATTAATCTAAGCTTTCCGAGCAATTTTCATTAACCTCCTTTACACTTGTAGCTTGGACTTTAAATAGCAGTATTTATGTTGCTGTATCTCTTAAAGATAATTTTAATAGGTATCCTGGTATGTTTATATACAATAGACGATATAAAATGGTGTCTGATTTAAAAATATATTTTCCGATAAAATAAAACATTTGTTAAAGACGAAGCTCAATTTTCTTAACTATGCATCAACTTTATTTAATCTGTATGTACAGTAAATGATATTTAGTTAGTCACAAAACAAACATATATGGTAGTAATACAAAGCAGCTCGTAATGGATCTGTTATTAATATTGGGGACTTTAGTCTAATGGGCCACCGAGACCAGCTTTATAGTTGCTTCTGGCCGGATAGTTGCAGCACATCCGCCAAAATATTTTCAACAAATTTGGCATGTAATTTTTAAATTTCCCTTGTCTCTTAGCTACTCTTATCTATGACTATATTTAATCTGTGTGTTTAAAAGTCAAAACATTGAAAAGTTATTTTTAAATCTGACTGTGACAGGTGTTAATTATTTAATTATTAGTAAATGTGAGTTTCTTTCACTTATTATGTTTTTGTTTTTTGAACTTGGTTGGAATCTAGTGAATGTTACTATGTTATTATTTTGTTTTTATCGTTGCATAATTGTAGCCTTTATAGTAATTAAGCTCTAAACCTATGATTATAATAATCACTCGTTCTAAACTCGATCGGCGACCGTAGTTCCACTCCCTCGCTCTGGTGTAGTTACCACCACATAAATGCTATATTCTGAAATTAATATTGGATTTTCACTATTTATTCTAAGATTTGATTAAACAATAATTTCACTTAAATCATAGGCTCTTTATCCTTTTTTTGTTTACTAATTTATCTCTAGGTACTTTTTTGTTTGATTGAAATGAAACCATTTCTAGTGTAAATATTAATAAAATAGCCATTTTGCCAACTAAACTTTTATTTCACACAACTTTTCAAACTTAAAATTAATGTCACTAACAGAGTACTGTTTTCACACAATTATTTTTACCTTATAAGTTACTTATTTTTTGTTGTTGTTCTTTTGCATAGAATGAATGATATAATTATGACTAGTCTATTTCTATGTAACCATTGCTACCCCAGTGATGTTCATTATGTTGGTCTAAGTGATTAGAGGTCTAAGTTTCTCTAACAAAAGTAATGGATCTGTCGTAAGACAGGACACCTAATAATAATAATAGGTGATCTGTGTTAACCTTATGCACTGAATAAAGCAGAATTCCGACTACGCGTGTCAACATATCACAAAACAACACATCAGCTTCAAGTGATTACACTGCTCTGATGTATCTGGTGTATTGTGTCATTTGGATATTAATTGTTGTCAGCTGTGTATAACCCGAACAGGTAGTAAGACATGGTGCTAATAATAATAATAATTGTTGTCAGTTGACTTCTAGATTCTGATCAGAGCACAACATTCTGTATACGATTCGTTTAGTCAAATTTCAAGTGGACATTACCAAAATGTATTTGAAAGACTATTAGCTGAACTTGATAAAGAGTAGAAGATTGTAACCACTATTAGTATGTAATTTGCACTGGATCACACGAGAGAGTGGATACATCCCATAAATGCCGAGAGGTGTGAATTTGGTGAATTTCATACTTTATGGCCCAAACCTTAGATAGCTGAATTTAGCATTTCAAAATCTAAACTAGGATGTCAATAAATAAAGGAGTTTTCTACCCTCCAATATCTCACAAAATAGGAATTTAAATAAAAAAACTCAAAGTGTCATATTCTGATGGCTCAACACGTTTGATGCAAATATGGATATCCAAATATTGGGCTGATGTGTGTCATGACATGTTAACACGCATTCCATCATCAGATACTGCATAATATGTCACAACATAGCAGTGTGAGCACTTCAATATAATTTATTGGAAGGTTTTTTCACTAAACTGTCATAACACATGTTAACACGAAACATCAGTGTAGTCTGAATTCAGCTTAAAGCTATGCTAATTAAACTAGGCCTACTGGCTACACTTGTTATTTATGAATAACTCTGCAGCCGGTCGTAAACATGTGCTTATTGTTATTCCACAACAAAATTAAAAAAGATACCTCATTTATGCACTAAAATTAATGAGAAATAACGAACTCAACAAAAATTAAGGCACAAATTGTTTAACCTAATTACATCTACCAATCTTGAACCTCTTTAATTCATTAAATCACAATTTTTCTATATTTTGTTATAGTTTTTTCCAGAGCATAAGTCTTAACTTTAACTAATTATAGTGATATGAATACATCCTGGTTTGTAGATAATACACTTACCGGTAAGTTACTTTCTAATGAATCTACATAAAATCAACTTTGACATATTTTTACAATCCTGTAAAACAATTGGTGAGTAACTTTAAATCTATTTAAGGTAACTTATTTAAAAATAATCATGAAAATACAATACTATTTTTTAACAACTACAGTAGAGAATCAATTAGGCATATTCAGGTTAATGTAAGAATGAAGTTGTTTCAAAAACACAAATAGAGCCAAACTAATTTTAATAGTGAATTATTCTCTCGTCACATCACAAATTAACACTTCCTTTATAAAAATGATTTGTTTGCCAGACTACAAGGTCAATAGCTTGTATCTTTGAAATTTGTTTTAAAGCATATTTCACAAATAGCCTATTAAATTAAATGAAAAAATATCCCAGATGGTTTCACATATAATCAGCAACCAAATTTACCTGTACACAAATATTAAAAAGTTTACTATAGGCTATACTAGTTGATTTTTTCTAGACAAACAAGATATTATGCAGCCTAGGAGGCTATTGTATTTACCCAAGTAGACCTAAATTATATTAATATGGTTGTATTGGCAACTCTGCAAAGTTTGTGTTATGTTGGCTATCGCTATAGTTAGACCCTGTAACTGTATCTTAGTTCTAGTCTTTCGTTGGTCTGTTTACTGGTTAGTTGTTTCTGTCATACATTATATTAAATACACTGTTTACACTATGTCAATGTGTGTGTGATTTTGTTTCATGGCCTATTAATCCTAATAGGTTATGGGCCCAGAAAGTATTAGTGCTTATTAATATTTGTAATTGTATGATTCGTGGAAAATGGTGTAACGGTGACCAAAGTTTTTGATCAAGTTCAACATGGCGGTGGCATTATTAAAGCCCTTTGATGGTAGTGGTTTTGAAAACTGGTTATATTGTCTGTAGAGGCTTTTGGAAAGGAATGCCGTGCTAGAAATGTTGAGTGTTGATCCACCGGATGTATTGGCGGATTTAAAAGTTAAAGACAACCTTTTGATTAAAGACGCTAAGGCCAAGAATTTGATGGTGCAATGCGTGGCTGATAATGTTTTGGAACAAATAAAAAAAGCAAGTACTGCTAAAGTAATGATTACGTTTTTGACGTCTACATATGTTAAAATGGGCATAATGAATCGTATTGAACTTCAGAAAAAATTAAGAAACATATATTTTTATGGTAAATCAAGCTTGAATGAGTTTATCATCGCATTTGACAAAACAGTAGCTGAATTGAGGAATTCTGGAGGTACTGTTGAAGAACAAGAGTGTATTACTCAACTGTTAGCAGCTATGCCTGAGCGGACTTCTATTGACATTTTATTTACGCCTAATACAAGTGCAGTTACATTAGACTTTGTAAAAAATAAGCTTTTATCAGAAGAAGAACATAATTTAAAAGGTCGTAGTTCAAGTGTTTCAAGTGCACAAAGCCATGCTTTTATAGGGCATAAAAATAATTCTTCAGACTTGTGGCACAGAAGGATGGTACATTTGTCTGAGTTTCCTTGTAGTAGGTTATGTGTTGTTTGTCTTCAGGGTAAACAAATAAGAGCACCATTTTTTAAATGTATACCAGAAGAAAGAAAAGCAAAAAGAATCTTGCAATTTGTTTCATCAGATGTGTGTGGCAAAATAACCCCAACTACACATGACGGTAAAAACTATTTTTTTTTCATTTATTGATTATTTTAGTGATTTTACAGTTGTTTATTTACTTGAGAGGAAAAGTGAAGTTGAAGAATGCTTCAGAGTGTACATTGCTATGGTTGAAGCTAACTTTAATAGAAGAATTGAGGATTTGCATTGTGATAATGGTAGGGAATATATTTCCACTGACTTTAAAAACTTGTGTGAAGCTAAAGGTATTAATGTAATGTACGCTATTCCAAGAAATCCAGAACAAAATTCAATACGTGAACGCCTCAACAGAACTATTTTAGATAAAGCTGGGTGCTTAATATTTGACTCAGGTTTAGATAAAGACATGTGGGAAGAAGCAGTTGTATTGGCTGTTTATTTGTTTAATAGAACTCCTACATCTGTGTTACATGGAGATGTAACCCCTGCAGAAAAATGGTATGGTTATAAGCCTAATTTGAGTAAAATTAGAGTTTTTGGTTGCACAGCTTATGCACACATTTCCAAAGAAGATCGTTCCGGGAAATTAAACGCTCGTTCAAGGAAATTAATTATGATAGGGTATTGTCATAATGGCTATCGAATGTGGGATCCTGTGGGTAAAAGGGTTGCCACTGCTCTATCTATCATTTTTGATGAGAGCAAGATTGTAACTAAAGATGTTGAAAATCATGACTCAGAAAATTCATATGTAGAAGAGTATATTCAAGATAAAATGGAATTGAAGACAAAAGGACCTGATCCTGATAACTTTTATATTAAAACAGTTGATGTTCCTGAAATTTTGCAAGACCATTTAAGCTAATAAAGGGTTAATATTTAGTTACTTTTCCCTGTGGTTAATTTTATATACTAAAAGGAACAAATTTAATTTATAGATTTCCTATGCAAAATACTGATAAATCAGCTAGTCTATAACCTAGTAAATATCTAGTGAGTGTACACCCCTAAACTCTTTGTTTGTTGTAAAAGTGAAGAAAAATATTACTGTAACGAGATTTCCCAGAAATAACGCTACAAAGTACCCGGCAGGCTACATCCTGATACGAATGGGCGCCACTTGGTCTTTTGACACGGGGAAACAAGACCATACAAACTAATCGTAAGTTAACCTTTAGGCTGCCACCATACGCGGTGGCCGCGAGGAAAGTTCTATTCTGCCCCTCTTCACAACCCGCTAGTTGACTTCAGTATATCACCGAATAGCAACGTGAGTTTCAAGCAGATGTAATTTAAGTAAAACCAGGTACATAATAAAAGTTAATACGTATATAAATCATAACTAAATTATAGATTGTCTATGGATCATAGGTAACTATGCACCTTTCCAAAATCAGCAAGTGTCTATGAACACATAACCAAAATGATATAGTGCTTATGCACTCATAAAAAAAAGTTATAGTGTCTATAAATCATAAGTAACTGTGCACCTTTCCAAAATCAACAAGTGTCTATGAACACATAACAAAATGATATAGTGCTTATGCACTCCTAGAAAAG
>CABFOV010002278.1:74581-89085 GCA_902141375.1 Timema poppense | reverse complement strand
CCCTCACACTAGCCACTAATTGGCTCCATTGTCCGAGTTAATTGGCTCTTTGTGTCACAGAAATCGACAATCCCCCCTACTCCGGGTCACTTAGCCTGGATTCGAGACCCGTTTTCCCTGTCAAAGGAGAACAGGAACAATGTGAGTCCAATTTCATAATCCACTCAGTTGCTCCACTGCGGAGGGGATGGCGTGTTTCGGAGCTCAATATAGAATTATGTGTGGTTACAGGCATAAATAGTCCCAATTGTTTTCAAGCGCTTGTAAGATACAATAATAATAATAATAATAAAAATTGTATATTTACAGATTTTTTATACAAATATAAGTACCCTTCAGTGTAAAAGACCGAGGCTTTACTAATTGAAATTCCACTCCACCTACATAGGTATGATT
This sequence comes from Timema poppense, assembly GCA_902141375.1. Classification (NCBI taxonomy): domain Eukaryota; kingdom Metazoa; phylum Arthropoda; class Insecta; order Phasmatodea; family Timematidae; genus Timema; species Timema poppense. The sequence continues at coordinate 88,689 of CABFOV010002278.1, read as the reverse complement.
ATAAAATATTACTCATAATTATTACCTACATAAATTACCATAAAAGTGATAAAAATAGATGACAAATTACATCCTTTGTTTGAAGATAGATTAAATCAAATGAATAATGAGAGACACATTTAGTAGGTATTTTAATGTGTACTGTATTTTAATCACCACTTTCAAAAAACCTCATCCAATAAGGGAAACACGTTATATATATATATATGATTTATTATTTACACATGTTTCAAAATAAAACAATTTATCAAACAATTGCTTAAAATATTATTACAATGAAAGTGATACCAGTGATGTTGGTTCAATCTAGATATAATGATAAATAATCCTAATAAAATTAAAATCAAGTTCCCAAGGTTAAAATATAATAGCTAATTAGATTAATGTAATACTCAGGCGTCCTGTATAACATAAATTAGTTAGGTAAATTTATCGATACAAGACAAGGTTGGAAAACATTTGTATGGAAGTGAAATCAATAAAACAACCCGATTCAGTGGCCGAATGATTTAAGGCGTCACTGTCGTCACTGGCCTGCTGATGACGGGGAGATCGGGGCTCAAATCCCGGTCGGGTGTAACGAGGGTGTATTTTCCTAAATGCGTTCTCTTTCTACGCAAATGCGGGTATATTACCTCTAATATGCTCCATTTTCCACCTTTATCCTATTAAAGATTTATCATATAGGCTATGAGTTTTTTTTTATCACCGCGTCTTACTACCCGTTTGGGTTATACATTGATGTATTGGCTACGATCATGGTCTTAGGGTTGAGGAAGGTTATATTTATATTAAGTGTGCCCGCATTTGGATGTTAAACCATTTTAGAAAAAGGCCTCAGTACACCCGGCTGAAATTCGAGCCTCAATCTCTACGTCTTCTGCAAGAGTAGCGCGTTAGACCACATGCCCACCGAAGCTGGTCTATGAGTAAATAGTATATTCCCTGAACAGGTACTTAGACACAGTGATTATAAATTCAATTTAATATAATCTGTTTTACTAAACAATATATGTAATTAAATGTAAATCATCAAATAGTATACTTCTTTGTTAATGAGTAAATACTACTGGCTATTAATATAAGGGTCATATACTCCATTCGCGGTAGGAATTACTCTCTGAAAGGTTTTTTTTATTACCAATATCTTACTATATAATAGATTTCTGGTAAGGAAAAGGGCCTTTCAGAAAACAATTCCTACGCTGAACAGACTTTAGGTACGATTCACTACAGAAATTAAAGAGAGTCTGTCTGGTGAATTAAGGTGGGATCGAAGGGGATGCAGGAAAACGCGAGTGTGTTTTTTCAGTTTTTATAGCTAAACATTTGGTGGCCAAAATAAATAATGTATTGCTCCAGTACAAACATAGAGTTTAATTTTCTTCACATGGTGATCTTAACATCTCTTGAATAACTGTCATGACTCATGAGCATGGTGGCATTATCTAACAATTTTTTTTACATGAAGACAAAAAGTTGTCATTAAATTTCAGAGCACACATTCCAGAAATTGTGAGGTCACCATATGAAGAATTTTTTTGTTGTAATATAGCAATATTTTACTTATTTGGACCAAAAAATGTTTTGCCATTAAAACTCCAAAAACACTTAACTTTTTCTCGCGTCCCCTTCAATCCCAATTTAACGGACGCACTTGAATTGCGGAACAACCTGTAAGTCCATTAAACTCCTAGCCCCTAGCATAACCTAACTTAATCCAACTTAACCTAACCCAACCTTCATTTTCCATTCTAAAAAATGTCATGAATTTAATTTTTACTCTGCAGTTCGTGTGCGCCTAAATTAGCAGCCTCGGATTGAGTCGTTGTGTTTTTCTGAAAACCAAATATATTGGGTTACTAATAACTAAGCTGTACACCAACCAGAACATATTTGGTAAATTTATAATATTTAAAATGATATAAACGGTAAAATATATAGGCTTGAATTAAATTTCAGAAACAAAATTAAAAGCAAATTTTTAAAAGTGATACTAAAGGTGCACGCATATTATTGTTTCGAAGCAATTCTTTATTTTAGCAGAGTTGAAAATGATGCTAGAAAACGGTTCCTAATCACAAATATATTTGGTCTTTGACAAATCACTTCAGAGTGAAAGTGTTCTTTGTGGATAAGAGAGTATGGAACCGATTTTCTTTAAAAAAATATATATTTTTTCAACTCACATAGAAGGTCAGGTTTAACGTTAAGAGCCAAAATCGCAAACAGCACAAGAAATAAAGAAACTTAACATTAGTATAAAACAGGCAAGTGTGCATTTTATTTACACAACTTACAACAGTATGAACCAAATTATGGTGCATGTACCCCCAGGGGTGCAAGAAAGGTTTCAGGGGGCACGACATGACGTACCACCCACTCGATTTTATAAATCATAAAAAAAAATATTTTTTTGATAATAGTAGGTCTGATAAACAAATTAGAGCAGATTTTGACGAAATGAAATTGACTTTCATATTCCTTTATTTCCTTCTGTCACGACTTTGCTTAGCTTACCACTAACCGTCTATTAAAATTTGGAACAACCATTTACGTTGATTGTGTCATGTCCCTGAAAGAGGTATGCGAATGATGAAAGTTTGGGAAATACTGCTCTAAACAGTCCAACCACAAAGACAAAAGTCAAGTGAAGAACGAATTTGCATGTGTGTCTACCAAGGTGTGCCCTTCACGTCTTATCAAATGGTTTTCACCAAACCTTTTTAAAAACCAGATCTATGTTAAGCTAAAATTTCTAAAGTTTAATTGTTATATTCGATATTGATCAAACTATGCATTGTACAAAGATCGCTGTTCCTCTGACTGATAGTAGTCATAGACTACCTCCACAGTAAGGCTGTTCCTATGACTAATAGTAGTCACTGACTACCTCCCCAGTATGACCGCTCCTATGACTGATTATAGCCCCTGATTTTGTCACAAATTGGCCTTAAGCGGAATATTGCTTGCTAAGCACTATTTCTCTTTCGTGAAAGATCTTAAAAGAGATCAAGCAATATCACGACCCAAAAAGTCATCAAACATATTATCTCGTGATAATATGAGAATAAGCAGACGGTTGAAGAGCGAAGAGAAATGTCAGCTTACGAGAAATACGACACACACATACATGGTAGAGAGATGGAAGGAGAACTAAGAAATTATTTGTGAAAAGGTCGACTCAAGATAGAAATTAAAACAAGTCTTCCTCATCTGATTAAACGACATAAACTATATTTAATACAATGAAAAGTGATAATAATGGGGTTTATTGCATGCACTTACTCGCATGGTCAAATCCAGTAGTCGATAATATTTTTGATATCGGGAGCCACTCGGGTTAAAAAAAAATTGTGGGCTGGTTTGGAAAAGTTTTCGAGAAAAATACTTATGTAAACTTTATATGTCTCGTAAAGTGATTAGTTTGTTTAGCGCCACGTCTTACTAACCATTTGGGCTATATGCTTATGAACTAATTACGCTAATGGCTTTATGGATTAAGAAGGCTATGTTAAGAGGAAGTATACCCACATTTGCGTGGAGGGAGAGTGGAAAAACATTTTGAAAAACTCAGTTCACCCGACCTAGATTCGAACTTTGATCTAACCGTCATTGGTAGTCTAGTCTATGATAGGAGCGCGTTAGAACATGCGGCCATTGAAGCGGGTAAGTCATTGGTTATCATTATTATTATTAGCACCGTGTCTTACTACCCGTTCGGGTTGTACGCACTTAAGTTAATGTGTAATGGTAGGGTGATTGTGAGATGAAAAGGAGGACCTACAGTTTAACTTGGAATCTGAACCACGGTGGAGGCCTGGAATTCCACACATTCACAAGTTTTGAATAATATACGACTCGTCAGAGGTGAAAGAATGGTTTGATGATAATATTAATCTGTGCCGGGACCGAGGATTGAACCCCAGACCCCAGCACAGAAGTCCAACACCTTACCCCTAAGCCACCGGATCACCAAGTCATTAGTTATTAGTCCATTTTAATGAACACAGCTGTTTGTTTGTTAAATCTTTTTCGGGCCAGATAAAATCAGTCGGAGGGCTGGATATATCCTGCGGGTCCTAGGTTGCTGACCACTGATCCAATCTAACGTCCCACTGTCGTGTTAAGACTGCAATCTCGGTGGCAAAGAGATCGGGGTTGAAATCCCGGTCAGATATATAGAAAGTGATGTTTCTGAAATAATATTCCCCCTCTCTCCATGCAAATACTGGTGGACTTCTTCTAAAATGTTACCTTTCATATACATATCTTACTATCGTAATTAATATAAGTGTACAGCACAAGCGGTAATATTTGTTTATCATTTAAATACACTATAAAAAACTAGTGTTCACAGTGATAAATCTAGGACCCTGCCAAGAATTGAGCCTATAACTTCTAGATCACTAGACAGACGCAATACCAAATAATCTAAAATGTCAAAGCTCTAATAAATCAATAATGTTTTTAGTAAATAATTATTAAACTAATGTAATAAATTTTATTTGTAGAACTGTTTTATAAGCTTGGAATAATAAAATATACTACCTCTCATTTATTTACTTTTGCAATTTATGTATGGATCAGACATTCATATTCAACATAAAAACTTGCCTTGGAAACATATGAAATAACCTCAATATTGCAATTTGAAATGAATATATTACATATTCATATACGAAGAATCTTCCATTCTCATACATTCATACCTTAAGCTATGTGATCTGTAACTGTCATTTACCATATATCTCTATAGTAAATTCATGCACGAAAATAGTTACAAGTGACCCGCTTCGGTGGCCAAATGATCTAACGCGCTACTATAGTGTTGGACTAGACCACCGAAGACGGGAAGATCAGGGTTTGATCCCGGTTAGGTGCACTGAGGGCCGTTTTTCTTAAATGATTTTCCACTCCCCTTCCACGCAAATTCGGGTTAACTTTATCTCAATTAAACCTTCTTATTCTCTGACCTAAGCCATTAGTGTATTAGTACATAGGCGTATAGCCCGAACGGTTAGTAAGACGTGGTGCTAAAAAAAATAGTAATAATACATTAAAATACAAAAAATGAGGAGTAAAACTATAAAATATGTGTATTTCCTTAAAGGTTCCTCCTTTCTTAATCATGCTCTAGTAAAGACTCTGAGCAAATAACAATATCCAACAGTTACAGAAATTTCCAAAATTTTCTCTTGTGCATTCATACGTTAAGTTTTCTGGTCTAGAGCCGTGACATTTGATTGACATCAATATTGATAAAATAATACTAATAACTAATAAAATGTTATAAATGTCAACAGAAAAAATCCTTGTGTATTTATTTTCTAAAATGTCCTCTCAATGGTGGTATCGCTTCATGTTGCCACATTTCGACGGGAAGGTTCGTCTCCGTGTCATCGCCCCACCTGTTCGGAGTGGGTGCAAAACGTACCACTTCCAATACCAAGCCCTCGTGAACAACCATTCACTAAGGCAACAAACATAAACAAAGAATAGGGACGTATTACATCACTGCAAGCGAATGACACCTCCTAATTACACAGGAGATAGTCTGACGTGTGTGTTGTGTTTAACTACGAGGCTGCACATAAAAAAACACAATGAGAATGAGTCACGGCTTAACGTGAATCGCCAAGACTGGATAATTTATTCGCAACGGTAAATAGTATAGTGAACGCTGTTATCAATGAGAGGAGGCGCGTGCGTGCTCACACACACACACACACACACACATGTATCCGATTATTCCACATGACCCATTTAATTACATCGTTACATCATTTAATACTAATACACACACACATTTGCAGACGACAAAGGGAGATCATATGCATATGAAGAGTCTTTTATAGCGGACTGAGGAGACTGAGTCGAATGGGATTTTTGATGGTAGCTTTAGAATCGATAGGGAGGGGGATTCAATTAAAGAGGTGTGCCATTCGCTCGATGTAACGCTGTGTCTTCTTCTGGTTGAAATGTGGAGCGCGTTTTATGTGGTTATGATTCTTCGTAGCTTGTATAAATCTAACCTCAAATTGGAGAAGCATGAAAGAACAACAAGGTTATCTACCACAAAACTGAATTAAATTTCCATAAATATGTTGACAGTGTTAAAGATGAGATCGTCAGTTACCACATGTCTAGGAGCTTTCCCAGCATTTTGAAGCACTTTCTAGAATTTAAACGTGTTGATCCAGTATTTCGATGCCTTTACCTGAATTTCGAAGTGTTTGCCAACATTTTAAACCTTTCGAAGGGTTTACCAGCATTTTCATTTCTTTCGGCATTTCAAAGTGTTGGCTAACATTACAAAGTGTTTGCTAGTATTCCAAGGTTTTGGCCAACATTACAGAGTGTTTTCTGGCATTTCCAAGTGTTGGCCAGCATTATAAAGTGTTTGCTGAAATTCCCAAGTGTTTGGCCAGCATTATAAAGTGTTTGCTGGCATTCCCAAGTATTTGCCAGTATTTCAAAGTGTTACACAGGATATATAAACTTTACTAACATTGTGAAGGCTTTACTCAACACCTCGAAGTTATTTCCAGTATTTTGAAGCTCTTTACAGAATGTTCAATCAATTCCTTGAATTTTGAGCAAATTCCCAGAATGTTGAAGGGTTTTGAATAATCCTATGGATGGAGGTAATTAACATGTTTATTTTAATGGTTTTTCCTGGCGTGTTCTTTAAAAACATAAATTGATACATCATACGACTTACAAACCAAGGTGACCTATTACACCTGACTCGAAAGACAGTTATCATAGTGTTTGGATAGTATGACAAACCTGTGCGAAAATGTTAGATTGTTTTACTGTTTATGGTATAGAGTATATACTATATAGCACCTGTCCCATTAAGTGCGGTTGAATTCACAGCTCCTCTTATCTGAAAGCACACATATAAAGGCGTCAGTCCTTTCTGGTCTGCCAGGGACGGAATTGAGTTCCGAATCTCATCGGATATAATCAGGTATTTTTCCCAAATGATTTTGTACAATGTTCTCTGTGCAAAGGTTAACCAAAATATCAAAGTCTTGAGATGACATTCGATTGAAATTTCGGAAATATACTACGTCCAATCCCTTTAAAAGTTCTGTATTTTGCCGCCTACCAAACGGCCACTTTATCAGCACCTCCCTGTCCCTCTTTATTATTTTTAATCAATGCACACAGCATAAAGAAAGAACCTGCTGCCCATATCTAATCCATTTTGAGACTGAGCTCCAGTTGTCCTGTTTGTGACCAAATTGGCGAGAACAGGTCGACCACCAGCAAATAATATAATAATATAATTTGTTCGAACTCGTTCGGGGTGTTCGACTTGTTCAATTCGCTCGAAGTAAAATGCTCAAGTGAATACGCATATTAACGTGTCTGCCTACTAATCTAGGAGTCACGGGTTCATTTCCCGGCATGACCGAAACGTTTATCATTGGTGAATTGTGTTTTTCCCCTTTAACAATGCCGTGGGTTGTATGTTGTGTCTGTCCTAGAATATGTCGATTTATAATTCATATGCTGATATAATTAGTTTGTTTAGAAAATGCACGTTAATTGTCTCAAATAAAACAAAAAAAAAACTTTTTCTTTTATACGTGTCTAGTTACTCGTCCGGACTATTCGCATATTTACACTGACTTGGAAATATGAAGAAATGTGAAAACAATTGGGTAGGGAGGGGGAGCTCACTACACACGGGCATGGTTGGAACCCAACTTCCCTGCCCTCAAGCAAGCCATTTCAAACAAGAATGGCAACTTTTATTTTCCCAAGAGTACGCATGTGCGGATATTTTCAAGCTGGGATGAAACAATGATCGAGCTAAGTCCAGTTTTTTTTTCATAACAAATACAATTTTTTTGGACACAACTAAAATATTGGTCCAGTTGATACGTCATGTTCAATTCTCAACACAAAGACTGTACATATTAATATGCGTAGAAAATTAAATTAAACATATCTACTTCAGCACTATTATATCCATTTTGTCCAGAAATGTGTTTTTATATAATACAAAAAAATACTGGTCTTAGACCACAATCCCTCCGATCCCATCTTAATATTTAGGTCTACACCAAAGTAACTTCCATTTTAAAATATATGTTAACACTCCGTTGGTTTAAATCTTCCATATTAGCCTTTACTTACCCACTGGGTTTATTTAATCCTCTCTTCGTATATCAACGATTTTAAAATAAATCAGGAATAATTTTATTTTAAAATATATCTTACTTACCCACGCCCATGTTTACTAACAAACATGCCAAAGTAGTCCTATTGGTAAGTGTTCAAATCGAGAGACTAACCACGCTAAAGGTTTTTAAATTATCTGTATCTTCCCACCAACGACAGGACTTCAACGGCCGTATTGTAATTAAAATGTAACTATTTTATAGCATGGGATTTAAAAAAATGCGACGAAAATAATTGTAAATTTTAAAGCAATGACGGCTTGATACGCCAACAAATTCCTGGCGGCCAATAACTACCTACACAAATCAAGTATACTTTTGGATCCAAGCCAACTTAATTCTAGAATCGGACAGCAATAATACCTTCAAAAATAAATTAAAGATCATTATACCAGATTTTTTTAAACATAAATAAATATACCGTTCCTATGGTTGAATGGTCTAAGGCGTCATTCTCGCAATAGATTGGACTACCGGTGACAGGGAGATCAGAATATGAATCCTAGTAGGATGTATTAAAGGTTTTATTAATAAATAATGTCTTTCTCCACAAAAAAAGCAGTTGAACTTCCTTTATCTTTTAGCGCCACCTGTTTTGGTACACGCATATGTATTAACTATGAGCATGTGTTAGGGGTGAAGAGTTTTGAATTCAGAGTAAGTGTATAGGCATTCGCGTGGAGCGTGAGTTTAAAACAAATGAGTACATCCGACCTTTATTTGAACCCCGATCTCCGCGACATTGGCAGTGCAGTCTATTACAAAAGGGACGCCTTGGACTATTCTACCATCGAAGTGGGAAAATTTGCTATAAATTGAACCATCCCAATCCCTAACACATTAGCGTAATTATTTCATAGCCCAGGTTCATAGCTAATTACGGTGATATTTTTTTTCTCTAATAAACGCTTGATGTATTTTCTAGTTTGGTTAACATTTTCAACTAAAGAGTTTTATATGAGTGTACGATTGATATCAAGGGACCATAATCCTGCCGATGTAAAGTAGGACACATCGCAAACTGATCGGCCGGTTGCGCAAACGTAGCCAGATGATATTGGTCCCCGGGTGTATTACAGCAATGTATGGAAACCTTCGGGTCACGTAATGAGCAATCAAACAGGTCGATACAAAATGAGGGGGATCAACAATGGGGGAGGGAGGGACGGAAGCCGTTATTTACTACGCTTGCGCTACACTATTTTTTTTTTTGTCCTCCGCTTTATCATCTGAATGTCAAATGCGATTCCCATACTTGTTTGTCTTTTTCCACCCGATCAGCTCTAGAAAACCACGACGTCAGCCAAAAAGTGAAAGTTGAATGACACTTTTTTTATTAGTTTTATTGTGAAAGCAATTCATATGATTCAAGCTGAGCATGGACAAAATCAAAATAAACACATAGGTGAACATGTGGAATAAAAGTCAAGTTCACTTAACCTGAATGCTGGAGACAAGACAGTAGGGGTTCAAAATAGCCTACTGTCAGCTGTTATGAAGATGTTTTTTTTGTTCCTATATGTTGTTTATATATATATACATAATATATAGCGTCACACAAATGAAGGTATATTTCATTTAAATTATTCCTTCACGAAAACTAACCCATTAGCGTAACTAAATAAGGCTTGCCCAGAAGAGAGAAAAGAAAATTAAAATTAAAAATAGTAGTTCACCATGTTTTTTTTAGAGGGGAACAGAGTGTACTTTCTACGTTAAGAAGTCTCCATTATATAGACTTCCAGTTTGGAGAAGTTAATTGAGGAACGGCTGGTTTAGGTCTTTTAGTAGCATCACGTCTTAGTATTTTGGCTATACGTATATGTATTACTTACGCTAATAAGTTAGGCATAAGAAAGGTTGAAGTTTAAAGGAAATGTACCCGCATTTGCGTGGAGGAAGAGTGGAAAAAAATTAGGGGAAAAATTCCTTCAGTACACTTAACCGGGATTCAAACCTCGATCTGCCTGTCATCGGTAATCGAGTTTATTGTGAACGTGACGTTTTAGACCATGCGGCCATTGATTTTTTTTAACCGTACTGCGTCTGGATAACTATCTTAGATAACCGCAACAGGATGAAAAAGATGACTTTGAAAGAATTTCACTGTTACTCACTTGGAATGAGGATGGGAGAGCAAGAAAAAGAATAAGGTGGGATTATAGGGATTGCGAGATAAAGTCAGTATGTTTACAGTTCCTGTAGCAAACTTTTTTGTTTTGTAAAATAAAACAAATGCCTACTATTTATCCCATCCTCTTTCATCCTACCTTAACTATCTAAAATTCCATCCCAAATTCACCCGTTCAGGATTCGAATTTAATCCCGGTCTCTTGGGTCAGAGTAGATCATGCCAGTGCAAGATTATTTGCTTGGATATAGCATTGATGGCAAAATTATATAAAATTCAGGAAATCCTAAGCGCTAAAATCCAGATATTGACTAGGAAATTTACTGTCCGTGTATAAAAGAATCAAGTCTTACAATTCCAGAAGCGTAGGATCTCCATTGAGAGTCCCAGAAACCACACCACGGGCCGAGGATGGCAGGGTGCTTGTTAGGCTTGGATTCACTCTCAACTTAGACGACATACAATGACAGTCCCAGAAACCACACCACGTGCCGAGGATGGCAGGGTGCTTGTTACGTTTGTATTCATTCTCAACTTAAACGAGATACATGATAGAAGAGTCCCAATAAGAGAGAGAAAAAGGAGTAAACAAAAGGTTTGGGCCATAAATGTAATAAGGCTTGAAGTGGAGACCCTTGGAGGTGGGTTTCACATCAAGTCACGTGACCCTCCTGCAGCAGCAGCAGCAACAAACCAAGCAACCATATGGTCACGTCGTCTTATGCTAATGAATTGTGCTGTAGTTATACGAGTCACCGCATATGGCGGGTTCAAGGTGTTTGGGTAACACCGCTAGACAACCACCAAAAACCTGATTTTGGTCTGCCCGTCTCCCAATGCCCCCCTTTCAAACTCCATACTGTATTCCTTAGTATTCCCCTCTCATTCTCTCCTAGATTTGATTATGAAATACTGGCCAATATAATCAGAGCTTGAATTTCATCACGTGATGTAAATAAGCCATAAAAAATATGTTTCTATATAGTACGCAAATAAATGCTCTAGGACTAACCATATGGACAACATTAACCAACATCGGGTGATAAAAGGTCATGACAAAATTAAGTTTAGGTTTGAGATAAATTTTTTAACTTAACTTGGACAAACGTTTTATAAGTGAAAACAAAAAGTAACATGTTGGTTTTTTCGAATATTTCTTCAAGTTTCTTTCACTTTTTCCTGCTAAAAATACCTAAATCTTCATTTTTTTTCAAAGGAAGGTTTTTGTTGAATCCAAGGGTGTTTGATTATTTTACTATTCTAGATTGAAACGAAACCTAAATCTTCATTTTGTTCAAAGGAAGGTTTTTGTTGAATCCAAGGGTGATTGATTATTTTACTATTCTAGATTGAAACGAAACCTAAATCTTCATTTTGTTCAAAGGAAGGTTTTTGTTGAATCCAAGGGTGATTGATTATTTTACTATTCTAGATTGAAACAAAACCTAAATCTTCATTTTGTTCAAAGGAAGGTTTTGGTTAAATCCAATTGTGTGTGTATGACTATTTAACGATTCTAGATTGAAACAAAAAAAGTGTATATGTATGAGTTGTTTTACAAACAAGATTCTTCTTAAAAATTCCTACTGAATACCAAGTAAAATACTCCAAGAATTGCTATTACTAAAGTTTAGAAAACAAATCTAAGTTCAGATTAATTAGTAGAGTATTTATCATCCGCTACTCAGAATAGAGTATTGATAGATTAAAAAAAACTAGAACTCTTAGTCAAAGATCTAATTTAAAAAAATTCAAGACACTATTAAATTACTACCAAATTATTAATATATATATATACAAATAAAGAACTGAACTGGCGAATTAAAACAAGGTTTATCTGATACTACCCACATTGTAAGGTGCGTAAACTTAGGCGTCGGAATCGTGTAGCCTGGTTGGTCAGTAACGTGGAAAGTTGGGGGTTCAAATACTGGTCAGGTTTAGGCTCAGGGAGGGCAGGGCACCTCAGGGGAGGCCCATTCTAAAGTTCAAGAAGTAACTTCACTGGATCCGAGGGATTGCACTCGACGCAAACTGAGGGGACGCTGTCCGTGGCTATCCCAGACCTAAAGAAGTTAATGGTTCCGTTTGGAACTAAGGCTGTGGTTTATCTTACCATTGTGCACTGTGTACTACTGTAAATCTGTTTAAATAAAGGAACGGGGAGCTATTCCTGGAAACTACCCCTTTTCAACCATACTTCTAGCCTTTGAACGCCTTAACCGCTGCGAAAAACATTCTATATAGGCAGGAGAAATGCAATCTATAAGGCGGGGAAGGCCTGGCTTGCGTCCCGCGTGAGGTTTCCAGGTGGACATACATGTGGGCAAGTAATTTAAGAGATAGAGCTATAGAGGTGTTTTTCAGTCATTCCTTACAACATTAAGGTATTGGTCTTAATATAATTTTATATGAAGGGAAAGGGGAGGGAGATCACCCCCCCTCACACGCCAACCTTTTATCCGCCACTGAGTGTAGTTGGTCTAACGCGCTTGTCGTGTTGAGCTCGGCTGCTGAGGATGGGGAGATCGAGGTTCGAATCTCGGTCGGGTGAACTGGGGGTGGGGGGTGTTTGCTAAACGTTTTTCCACTTTCCCTCCACGCAAATGTGGGTTCACTTCCTCTAATTCAACCTTCCCAATTCCTAATCTTTTAGCGTAATTAGTACTTAAAGCGTATAACCCGAATGGGTAGTAAGACGTGGTGCTAAATATATATAAAAAAATTAAGGTCCACATTGAAAATTGAAAACACTAAGGGGGCAAAAAAAACCAGTAAAATCGTCACCACCTTTAGATAAATACAAATTTAGAAAATATGTTATTAAATAAATAAACTTAAGACTAAACAAAACTGTAGGACTTATTCTCTAGTTTTTCCATGAAATATGACTCTTTCTTCCAGAGAGGGTATGAGTTTTATTTAGCCTTTAAATGTTGTGCTGAAGTCAATTTAATATGATGACTAATTTGCGCCTGTTTCTCGAGTGCTTTGTTCCTTTTTACACAAGTCTATGAGCTGTCAAACATTAAACATATTTCTATGACAATTTAACAAAATTTTGGGGACCACCTTCCATTGAGTAAAGAGCAGAAATTGTATACACCAACTTAATTTGTTATATTTTCCCAAAAGACTACCAATATTCAAATGCCATAATCCTAAATGGTGTATTTATACAATACAATCGGGCCACAAGGAATCGTGGATCGGGACCGCACGTTTGACATAACTGGCATAGGTTATGTGGAGGTTCTGTCACGTTGATGAACATACTAATAGGTGAGTATTAAGCCCGAAGGTTGGTCCTGATACGCTGCTTCATCCATCAGAAGCAGCGCACACATTAGAACCTTGGGCCAGCTAGTGGTACTCACCCATAGCATCTGGGAGACATCCATTGTTCAAGCACGAATTTAGAAATTGTTGAAAAGAGTAAGGTGGGGAGGTGGGTTGCACAGATATATTGAATGGAGAAACATTTGCATGCATTGGCAGGCATATTTTTCCTTAACACACGTCCTTCTTGCCAATTGCCTTGCCCAATGCCCACTGTCCACCCCTAATTCCCACAAGTAATTAACCTGTACGTAAACTCCAGAAATTAATATTCAAACTTAATTGTCACCACCACAGCCCTCGCCCTCCACTTCCATTAGTTTAATATATATATTCTTCCTAAGGTGAAACAAGTGCCCCCTGTGCCCCCCCCCCCTAAATTCAGGCTTGACTATGTTCTAGGGAGGTCGTGAAAGTGCAGTAGTTTCTAGTTACCCTCT
>CABFOV010002278.1:49012-74523 GCA_902141375.1 Timema poppense | reverse complement strand
CTCGTATAGCTTCCAGGGATATTTTACATGCTATAATCAACATGGAACAGGCGGCTTTACTTACCCTATGATGGATGTTGTGCTACGTGTTTATATAGCTCAGTAAAAAAAAAACTTTAAAATAAATGCCGACCTCAGTTGGCTTTGAATTCATGAACATTAGGTCATGAGTTGAGCACTATACCTCAAGACCATCTAGGAATATATAGGCTCATCAAACGATTATATGAAAGCAACGTAGGACGCTTGTTCCAAGAAGGCACCGCCATAGTCCTCAAAGAAACTCACCACCAGAACTTATTACTATTTTTAAATTGACCAATAAAATACATTTGGAAATGTTTACTTTAATTTTAGGTTTTATAGGTATTCAACCCAACGTTCAAAAAGTTGAGGAGGGCTATTAGCGGCATGAATATCAATTAAATTCGGCTTAACCAGGAATCAAACTAGTTTCTCAGAGGTGGTCGGTTCATGACCGCGAATTACAAATCTTCTTAATCATGTGAATAGTCGTATATGGTTATCTTCTTTTCAGTCTCGTGTTTCATTGTAAGCCGGCAACCTTTTATGATGGGCAATGAATGTGCACTCAGTTTGGCATGAGAAATAACAAGGAGTCTTACCGTGACTGATTTCAATATGGTGCAGCTTATTGGAACCAAGCAAGGAAAGTTGCCACCTTTCATGATAAAAGGAGGTTACATGCATCCATAATAACCTACCCTAACTGCAAATAAAAAAACACACACACTTGAAATATATGTTGATAAAAGATTGTATGAATATTTTTTTTATATTTAATAATATTTATATCAATAATGTATTTAGTTTAATATTAAATATTATTTTATTTAAAAGATATAGATTTGTAGTTCACCAAACATTTGTAAAAAGGCTCAGCCCAACTGATATTTCGAATGCCCTAAGAGTCAGCAAACCTATGAAGATGCTCAACCATCCAGAAAAGTTTTTAAGCCATTTGACACCCTCAAGAATACCGCCACGCTTAGAAATAGGAAGAATAATAATCCTCTTTGGGTCCTTGAATACTAAACAGAACCTTTATAATGGAAACTGCCTTTCAGTGACCAAATTAAATAAAAATCTAATCCACGCAACATTTTAACAGGCTTATTTCAAAGGAATGTTTGTTCATCAACGAATAGATTTGGCCCCTGTAGACCCTCGCAGCCCCTATATTTTGAGATGGAGGCAGTTCCCAGTTAAACTGGTGTTCTCAATCACTATTAAATAGTTAGAGGGGCAAACCTTTGACAATGATATCAATCCGTCCAAGATAGTTTTCAGCCATGGACAAAATTGTGCGTGACCTTTTCGCATAAGATTTTGTATTTATTTATTTAATAAAAGTAGACAAATTTAGTTAACTTTCACTTCAGCCACTCTTACGTAATAACTGGGAGAAAAATAATCTCTTACAAACAAAGCCAAGCTTTCCATGCGCTTATGAATTGAAGGCTAGGTTTTCTTAGGTTGGTTAATAATGCCATTAACCTGTTGTAGACATGCCTTAACACTATTCAAAGTATATATGAACCAATTTCCTAAGCCAGCCTAACTTTGGGTCAGGATATATTCTCTGTATGGATATATTCAGGATATATTCTCTCAATGGAGAGTCACGAAAATTAAGTTTGATGTTCGTGACCCAAGCTTGACACAACCGTTCGCCAAAAATAGAAAACCTTCTTGGATATCACAACCATTTATCCGCTATCATAAATGTACCTGGTTCTATAATGATTTGCAAAACAAACTAAAAACAAATGATTATACGTTTATTCTTTTTAAGTGGATAAACAGATTTTTAGCTCTGACGTTACGAGTTTTTTAAAATTATGTTGTGTTTTGAAACAAATTAGAACCACAAAATAAAGTCAAACATGCTTCTCTTTTGAAGAGATATTTGAAATCTTTCCATAAAAATAGTAAATACATCAGTCTGGTTTTATCTAGCTTTGTAGGTGCACGCGCAATAATTGAGTCGGTTGGTTTTAGTCTTTAATCGACCTTGGTGGTCTCGGGGTTAAGTAATCGCCTCAGGATCCAATGGTCGTGGGTTCGAACCCAGTCTGGGTTGATATATTTTTCTTTAGCGTTAAAAATCCGTAGCACAACCTCCTTCAGAGTGGAAGTAAACCGTCTGCCTCATGTCGATTGTTGTTTGTAAAATAACCTTGAATAGTTTGTGAAAATACCTTTCCCGGCAAAATTGGTGGGCCTTTTCGCTCTCACTCGTAGGAATTCTCGTGTGCTGATATAATCAGTCAGTTCAGAAAGTGCACGTTAAATAACTTTAATAAATAAAATAAAATTAAAAATTGAATATTTGATTAGATCTCCCAAGCAGACGTCAAGGAATCTGTGACAAAAGTTGCACCGGGTGGTGCTGTAATAGTTTTACTGGCTTGCAGCTCGTCACGTGACCACGAGCCTGTTTATGATCTTGTCTTTTCAGCTAAAGTCTAAATCAGCAGAAGGAACAAAAGCAAACCAATCAATTAGAATGTTGTTTTAGCCACTGACTATACCTATATGCCATTTAAAAACACCTCACGTCCCCTCTTGGGCCAGACTGCTGCCTACTCACGTACGGTACGCACACATACTCGAGCTTACTATTTACTTGACCCTGAGGCTAAGTGGTTAGAGTGCTCCTGGTTCGATTCTAGTTAATGCTGACGAATATATTATTATTTGTATACACACTAGTCTGGCTATCAAATTAATAATAATCTAGATATTAGGGCTGGGTGTATAATATTAGGCAGGGCCGTATTAAAGGGGAGCTTTACGGGATAACCCCCCCACCACCACCACCACCACCACCACATATAACCCCCCCACCACCACCACCACCACACACACACACACACACACACACATCGAACATAAACTTGACTTAAAAAGAAAAAAGATGAAAAGAAGTAAAAAATAAAGTATACTGGGCAGGTAGAAGAACCGCTTCAGATAACTAAATAGTCTTAAAATTGGATATTTCTGATAGGCGTAAAACTTAAATCAGACAGTTAAGCTCCATATAATTACTTTACTTTAAGCTTGGACTATAAAAACAATGTCTGCCTCTTTTCAGAAAACAAAGTAAAACGTGTTAAGCAGAAGAAACTAATAACAGTAATTAGACCCATAGTGGAGAAGAAGGCCTTAGTCATGTGGTATTCGAGTCACTGATCTTAATCAGAAAGAAGACATTGCAAATGCTTCTTCTGATGCAAAGAGATCTCCCAATATTTTTAAAAAATCCGATAGTTCTATCATCTCGCCAAGGACAGTTTTCTTTGCTAGATTGTCAAGAAGAGAGTGGAGTTAAGACAAACTATGATAGCACGTTATTAGTTATTGGGAATTTTGTAGATGTTAAAATAGATATGACGAAAGAAAAATTTCCAAAACACCCTGGATAACTTCCCATAGCTTTATTTTTTAAATTTAACCAAAGAGGTGTTCAAAATTTCAAAGTGCTATAACAATTTTCTAGGCGCTCCTCCTCTGCGAGGGTGGAGGGTGCATTTTTCCGAAGATGCTTCATTTTTGTCTCAGAATTTTCTGGAAAAGGAAGGAACCAAAAGTGGAATTCTATTGTAGCACTGCCTTTTAAAAGGTCAAATATGCAATGGAAATTTGTCAATCTAATCAAATGCAGTGTATCATAAAGTGGTATCAGAAAAAGAAGAAAATTATCTGCTGGCTGCTAATGTAAAATACTCCAAAGATTTTTTTTTATCATATTGACAATGAAAGAAAACTTTAGGCTGAAGACAATCGTGCTAAACTGGTTTCAATTGTGAAAACTATATCAACACACCAGATGGAAATTCTTGTGAATAAAGGAATGTCCGTATAGAGGAGACCACAAATTAATTAATTTAAATTAGTTTAAAAATGATATATAGATAAGGGAATCAAACCCAGGACCTTTGAATTAGCACGCCAATTCTTTGTCAATGAGATATCCAGGATTCATATCGAACTCAGGGTAATTCTTCAGTCAAGGCTAGATACAGAGTCAGTTATGGATGTAGGGATATCATCGGCTACCATGAGCTATCATTGATTCCACAGCCATCTTCAACTCGGGCGGACTGTTGTGTTGCCAAGTGTACAATACAAGATTGTGAGGCGAATTCAAATGAATATCAACACACAAGACACTGCCTTAAATTCAAGAGTGAATAATGACTAGCAAGGGACGAATCCTAGATAGCTCAGTGGCAGAGCAATGGAGTTCTATGCCAAAGGTTCCAGGTTAGATTCCCAAGATCAGGGTTCATGCTACAACTAATTAAAATTAAAATAAACTACTACTACTACTACTACTACTACTACTACTACTACTACTACTATTCATACATAACGGTTAATTTACTTACCAGCTTTGCAACGATTTCACTATAAAATTACGATAGTTGAAATCTAATCGTTGGTTACCCGCCTCGGGGGTGTAATTAGCTAATGCGATAGTTTCTTGTTTAGCCAGACTGCCAAGGACGGGGAGATCAAGGTTCGAATCTCGGTCAGGTGAACTGAGGGTGGTTTTCCCTAAATGGTTATCCACTCTCCCTACACGCAAATGCGGATTAATTCCTGTAAATTCAACCTTACAGATTCCTAACTCATTAGCGTAATTAGTACTTAAGCGTATAACCCTAAAGGGTAGTAAGACGTGGTGTTTAAAAAAATAACTAAGCGTTAATCTACTTGTGTTTTAGTCCTAAAGTTAAGAAAACGTCATTTGTACAGTTTACAAAAACTTCTAGAAGGAGTAAGGCCATTGGCAACTGTTGGGTGCATAAATACATCCAAATACATTGATTTAAAACACCGCAGTTCTGTTCCAGATGGGTGCACTAGTGACGAAAAATGTCTCCAATGTGAGTTCTTCCCTCCTTTCTGACAGAGGAATTCAGACATCTTCACGTGATTTGACTGTACACTTCGTTTACCCTGAAAGTATCAAGCTTACAATGCATTAATCCACTATGGTGTAGCTTATTAGATAGGCCCATAGTGTATTCCGTCAGCATAAGACTGTCACCATTCATGGTAAACAGAGTTTTCCATCGTTACCCTTTTCTGTAGGCTAAGTCGTTCAGGAACAATCCTATTTTCCCAGGAAGAGCTTTTTAGAAATTATAAACTTTTTTTTGCACTCAACCTTGATAGCATTTTGCATATGCATGCTCAGCTAAAGGTATTGGGTTTACAATCTGTTTATGTGTAATAAATAGCTTTGAACAATATTTCTAAAACTTTCACCAGGCGAGTACATTTTTCGGTGCTATGGCCATATTTTAATAACAAATAAAGGGCACAATTATCTTTCAATGTTTAATGCATAGATGATCATTCTAAATTATAATAAAACTTAAGTGGTAAGCCAAACAAATGCATGAACGAGGGAAAGAAAAGTCTTATAAATGTCTATGACATAAGGTAAAAATCAGCGTTAGTTTTTTTTTCCGCTCCGTCTTACTTCTGTTCAGGTTGTACGCATGTAAGATTTTTACTCAAATAGGGTAGGGATGAATAGGTAAGTATTTTAGTGGTAATCTACACACATTTGCGTAAAGGGGAAGTGGGGAAACAATTTAAGAAAACCACCCCGAGCAGACACAACTGGGACTCGAACCCCAATCACCCAATGATCAGCAGGCCAGTCAAAAAATAATAGTAATGCCTTACACAATTTGGACTCTGAAGCGGTAAATTTTTTAATTAAACTTTATTGTACCAATAAAAAAGCATGATTAGTAAAATTTTGGGGTACGTCACGTTCCCACTGATATAGGCCTACTTAATGTATCTTTGGGGTAGGGGTGCCTGTAAGAGGTCAGGGGGGCAACTGCTCCCCTGAGATTCTGAGGTTGCATAAATATGAGAAGTTTGAAACATTGTTCTTATGTTGTATCTTATTTCCAAGAGGCAAGGATTGCCTTAAAAAGTGTCTTATGAGGCTTCAGTTTAATAAATTTTCCTGGAGGAGGACCCCGAACTCTTCACCATACTGGGGGATATTCCATACCCCCCGGTTTGCTCCTCCTGGAGAAAAATTCTGCGGATGCCCTTGCCCTGGGGACATCCGTACTACAGTTTAAGAAATACCGGCTTAGAAAAATGGTAAGTATTATTTTAGCTAAAGAATGTACACTTATTTCTATACAAAATAAGAGTTGTTTTAGGATTAATAGATACTATATTTGGTGATAGAACACGCTGTCAACTTGGATGGGGTGGAAAAAGAGAAAGGGAACAATAAATTCAAAATTTAGTATTCAAAAGGTTTCTATAAGCCACGTCGTGAATGGTCAAGTACTCCTGCGGCAGACGCAACCTCAGTTAGTGGCTGCCATTGACGTTATTCTGACATCGCTGTGCTGTGATTTGATTATTATTTTATCATTAATAAAAATATGAGGTGATATATAGTAGGGTCCGCATGTGACGAGCATTATCATATAGTTTAAAAAATCTAAATCAATTTCAATTAGAGAAGACACTAGCATCCTATAATCTTAGAGTTTTCAAGATTCAAAAGAATATTTTATATATATATATCGAATAGACTAGAAAATCCGAATCACTTATAGCTTAAAAATGTGTATATTTGCAAAAGAGAAACCGTTAGCCTTAGGTTTAAAAAAAATATCATCGACAGATGGGCCGAATCGATTTTTATTCGAATATGAATTTTAATTTTACGAATTAATCTCCAATCCTAATTTGAATTTAAGAAACCATGATACGCATAACTTCCCCACATTGGCGGTTTTTATTCCATTCTGATTTTGATCATATTAAAAGGTAAGTTACTGGTCTGGGGTCTGGCAGCTAGTTTTTCCTTTAATTATCTTGATATAAGCTATGAACCACTAGTAATCAATCATCATAAGAGCTTTAATCTTAATTATTTTAAACACGAAAAATTTATATATATTTTTAAAGACTTGCATACTTTTGATTATTCGATGATTTGATGGTATGATCGCTAAAAAAAAGACACAAATAGATTTAATTAATATAAACATAAATATATAACTCAATAGGCCTATAGCTCTGTGCTGCAAAGGCTTAATAAGATCGATTAGTGCAAGTTTCCTAAACAAGTCAAAGTTTTATTTTCTGCAAGTTCCCCCCCTATCCCCCATATAGCTACATTGTTTGCAAGTTCCCCCTCCCTCCTATAATTACGATTTTTGCAAGTTTCCCCTTAATCCCCCCTATAACTACGATTTTTGGAAGTTTTCCCTCCTCCTATAACTACAATTTCTCCAAGTCCACCCCCCCACCCCCACAACTACAATTTTTTAATAGTCGAGGAAGTAATCTAAATATGGATTGTAGTTTTCAACGTACATTAAATACATTCTGGCTTCTACACATGTGTTTATATAAGGCATTTATATCAACTTTCACCCTCACCCGTGGTCACACAATTTAAGAAACTAGTCTCGCAATAAACAGGATTCAAAGTGACGGGGATGTTGGAGTTCGAATCTCAGTTGGGTGTACTGGGATAGTTTTCATACTACACGCCATTAGATAACCATTATAGTTTCCATTCTTCCTTCAGGTAAATAATGGTACTCTTCAAATTACAATCTTCCTTATTATCCAATTAGTGTGGATATTAATTGATAGCCCCAGACGGGTAGCAAAATGCACTGCGTGGGAAAAAGGTCAGCCAATTGATAAACAATATAAACCTTAGTGGGCAACACTGTATTGTTTTGTGTTTAATCGCTTCCTGTATTTTTTGGGCCCGAGTGTAAAGTTTCTTGAGATGCATTCCAACAAAATATATTTTTAGAGATTAAAAAATAATTATTTAAATTAAATAAACTAATTTATTAATATAAAGAAATATCTAAATATAATAATATATTCGTAGTGTAAATCTAACCTAAAACATAGTGAAATGTTGAAAATGAAGAACGATTAGAAATTGGTATCAAACCCATTTTGCGTTTGCGTATTTATTTGTTTCATTCAATCTTACCATGGTCGTGTTGGAACTATTTTGTCAAAACGGCAATTTTAACCCGTGTGGAATGGAAAAAAAAGCATAGGCATTTCCAATTATTCTTACAGCATTTATTAACCTACGCAAAGTCAAGTTTTGTTCTTTTACTCTATTTATAGTTAACACTAAATCTTATATAATTGTGGATGATTTAAGTGTATATCCTTTATTTGATTTATTATTATTTTATTTTTAGTGGCGTGTTAACATTATGAGCCTAAGATTGGTAATTTAATTTT
Source organism: Timema poppense (assembly GCA_902141375.1). Classification (NCBI taxonomy): domain Eukaryota; kingdom Metazoa; phylum Arthropoda; class Insecta; order Phasmatodea; family Timematidae; genus Timema; species Timema poppense. The sequence continues at coordinate 66,219 of CABFOV010002278.1, read as the reverse complement.
TTATTATGTTTTTTCTTTCAATTAATTTTTCATAAGAAACACATAAAGTGGACGAATACTAATTTTTAATTCTTACTAAAAAATGTATCAGGTCAATAATAATAGATTGTATATAATAACCTACAGTTTGGGCGCAAATTTTAAATCTCACCTACACCTAATATCATTGTTGAGGAAACTGAAGGTCTTATGGTTAAAAGCTCTATCTTCACTCTTACTCTGTTAACTGTTGCCAAATCTCCTCGTTCTCAATATTAGTTATATTCATGGTGATTTAGTAAGGAGAATTATAATGATACTAATTAATTATTCAAGGAACACCCAATAAACAATAACAAAAGGATCTGATTATAAGATATAATGAAATATATTTCATATAAATTTTATCTTTTCACTTATAATCAGATCCTTTTGTTATTGTTTATTGGGTGTTCCTTGAATAATTAATTAGTATCCTCGTTCTCAGCTATGTCTGAAGGTGTTGTACTGGGGTAAGAAGGAGCTACTGGCAACCTCGACTAACCAGCGCAGCGTTGCGAAACTTGTCATATTTGAGGGAATATTGACCACATAAAAACAATAAAATGACAACAATGTTTCCCAATAGCAATCATGCAGTTCCCCTCAAATATGATTTCCAATAAAGGCGCATGAAAACCCTTGAGCCAGTAACGTTTAGGGCACTTATTCATGTTTCGAAACTAACGCTTTTTTAAGTTATTGTTATTATTGTTATTAGCAACGCGACTTAATACCTGTTCGGATTATACGCATTTTCTTAGTTAATTACTGTTCAAGTTTATAAATTACATATGAACTATGTAAAAATCCATATGATCTCTTGGAATACAAATCCGATCAAGTTCTTTAAAAGCATTTAAAATCGCTTCCCTTCAAATCTAATAAATAAAGGGGATAGTACAAAATTATCGCTGTCCCGTTCCGTGGAAACCTCTTTTACTTAGTTTTACGAGTATGTAATCAATCTGACCCGATAAATTGGTGTCAGGCCATAAAGTGTACATACGTAATTAGTTATCTCTCAGGTTAGTTACTGTCCATAATCATTATTATTATTATCATTATCATTATTGCCATGTCTTACTACCTGTTCAGGTTATACGCACTTATGCTAAAGTGTAATGGTAGGGTGATTGAGACAGGAAATGGGGGACCTACAGTTTAATGTGGGATCCGAACCACGGTGGAGGCCTGGAGTTCCACACATTCACAAGTTGTGATTAAGACACGTATTGTAAGAGGTGAAGGAAGGGGTTTGTCAGTCAGATATATTTGTGCTGGGACCGAGAATTGAACCCCGGACCCCCAGTTCAGAAGTATTGACACCTTACCCCCTAGACCCCATAATCATAACATCGTATTGAAAATACAATAAAGTAAAATACGTATCAACTTAAAGGTAAATGAAGTCCTTGCAGTCCTGAGCTTCTTTATTGATATACTCGTATTTCTTATAATGAAGGAAGACAATTGTCATAAACTCAAGAGAAACTTCAACTATAATTCGGGCTCCTTTGCCATTTCATGTTGATGGGTTTCAACAAAAAATAAGATTTTTTGAGATTGCTAGGTCCTTAACAAGCCAATGTGGTAAGCTATAATAGAGAGGAAGTGTACCCATATTTGGGTGATGGGAGGGCGGGAAACAATTTTGAAAAAACCATTAGCTAATTAGTTTAATGGTGAGCGCATTATAGTAGTTGTGTTTTGATATTAATTCGTTCAAAAAGAGGATATAAAAGAACTATGGTCAGAAGACAAGCAAAGGAAATGCACCCGCATACACTAAGAGAGATGATGGGAAAAAACACAATAATGAACTAAGCCCCTTTTAGTGAATCCGGCTGATATTTACCTTGACCTTCCATTCACCTACAGTCCAGTATATTACAAAACTGGCGCCTTAGTCCATGTGTCATCTGGTGCAGGTGGTGTCATGTATTATAGATATTGTAGGCTGAGCAAAGGAATTAAAAAACGAACTGGGTGCAAGTTTCATCAAACAGGTCTAATTTTCAGATCCAATTTGACTAAAAATTAATTTGAAGCTGATTCTAAGAACTGGCAATGTATTTTGGCTTATTATAATACCGTTTTCAAAATTAGATATATCACCGTGGTAATTATTATATATTTCTGTTATTAGGTTTTAGCATCAAGACAAGGGCAAAGGAAGCTCCATTTTTTAGGGGGGCTGGGGGGATCCGGATTTCTCGACCCTACGTTTTCTTTCAATATTTTCATAGCTAGTAAATAATGTTTTGAGTAAGTAGGTTTGTTGAGATAATAGGTGTGGTAAGGGTAGTAAACATACCTATATAAGCTAAAAGATCCTTTTTTGACAATTGCTATGTTATTTAAGACCCTTGGCCCTGTCGAGTGCAAGTCTAAAACATATTTTGTGGGATTGTGGGTAGGAGAGTGAAAGGCACGGCGTGGCTTCACAACCGACCAAGGTATCCTTTCACGCCAACAAGAACAGGTGGATCATGGAAACCGTAGATGGCGCTAGCTACCAGACAGGTCTTGCCGAAAAATAGTACGTTTATAAATATCAGTTTTCTCGAGAACGAGTGAAATTTTTATGTTCATTTTTTCAACATCTCGTCTAAGAAAATGTATCGATGTCTATTAAGTGTTACATTTTCTTAGTTTTTTGTTATGAAACAGGCAGTTTTCTATTTAAAAATGTCAATTTTATCGATATTTGATCACGGTTAAAATAATAGAGGAGGTGGGTGTATAAAATGTACAACTTAATCGACATACTTCTATTCTTGAACCGACCGTTTCCGAAAAAAAGTTGCAAAACAATAAGAATTCTTGAAGATAATAGTTTGTTCCCATGACTTTTCATTTACACGCCAAATGAAAAGGGTCAATCGCCTTGAGCTGCTCTTTTCTTAGGTTGATTCCTAAAGTAGGATTTTACAGGTCATAGCAAAAATAGTTGCCTCATTTTCTCGGGCCCCAATTATTCAGCTAATTCCAAGAAAGGCCCTTTGTTTTTTCAATACCATGTGAATGTATCAGAAAAGAAGTACAGTATTTCAAATGTTGATAGAACTAATTTTACAATAGGAAGATGTATCTTGAAGTTGAATATTAAAATAATCATTAACTAAATATTTGGGTGCTGAAATATAAAATTAAATCTTTTGTAAGAGTAAAAAACTTTAAGTTAGGTTTTTATTTTGGGGACCCCTATTTAAAAGGGGGCGTACAATAGATTCCAGGAGGGTTCTGGACCCCCCGGACCCCGCCTTTTTATGGCCTTGCCTCAAGGTGCTTATCGTCTTAATTTAAGGAGGGGCTAGGAGAGTAGGTGTGAAGAAGCGTACCATAATTAGCATAAAATTATTATTATTATTTACCACCGTGTCTTACTAACCGTTCGGGTTATACGCTTATTAGCATAAAAAAAGAGGAAGGGAAAACCACGGCCGGGATTCAAAAATGGACCTTTTCAACATCGGTAATCCTGTTTGTTGTGAGAACTACACACTATACCAGGTAAACATCGGTGTGGTATTCTTAAAATAACATGAAAAGTGTGAACACATTCCTATAGAAATTGTATCCCTGGTATTTTCTTTGGAGTAGCCATTTTGTCAGCCGTCTTTTTTTCTAGGAGAAGCTTAAATCAAACCCTTCTGCTTAATAAATATCCTTATTATATTTTAGATAACCAATTATTTCCAGTGATTTTGAAAGTGGTTCTCTAGCGCTGAAATGGTCTCTTAAACTATTACAAGTATTAATGCCTTTATTAGTTAATTTCTGCTAGCAAATAGTTAACTCAAGGTCAATATTAGATGTTCGCAGCCGCACGCAGACTAACATACGGTAGGCCTACTATTGAAAAATATCTATAAACCTTGATTTATATTATATTAAATTGTAAATTAGTTCAAACACACTCTATATAATGTTCAAGGCTAATAAATCTGCAAACAAATTTATTTTATGACCAAATCACTTTCATGGAGTACACAAATGATTAAACTACGTGTTTGTACCCAAGAGTAATCAACAAATGTGTATCAATTTATGAGCACTAAAATAAAGTTGTAATCCCTCACCCACAATTTTTACTCATAATAAAGTGAGTAAATAATATTCATAAATGTATACTGTACAGTACAGCTTGGGGCCAAAATGAATCATATCACCCTAAAACGCCCTCTTACTTGTCAAAAAAAGAATCACTTATTAGAACGGCCTGAGATTTGATGACCTAAAAATTATCAAAAATTGATTGCTAAATTGACGCAATAAATTCTAGAAAAAGACTTCAAATGTACATAAAAATATCTAAAAATATTAACAAAGCTTTGCAACTAATGCACACGACTAAAATACATTAACGCCTAAACCCATACATTCTGCTGAGTTTAACATTGATTTACAAGTATCTACTTCGGAATTAATAGTTGCCCCCTCCCGACGCAACCCTCTTCATTTAGTTGCAATGTCTCACCAGGAATGTGTATTTTTCAACCAACCAAGCAAAGATGATGATAAGTTCATTGACATTATATTCTCAATCAAGTAGGCTGTGGTTTTATTGTCCAAACATCTAAAGTATTTAAATAATAGTATATTTTTTCATTATGAATGCCTAAAAATTACTCAAAACCACCTAAAATTAGGAAAATGTTAGCTACAAATCTAAAATAGTCTGTAAAAACCAAATCTATAACCAGGGGGGTTACAAACAAAATGTATATGGGGGTTGTATGCGAGTACAAAAAAAATAAAATTACGTCGTCAAAATTTGAGACCATTTCATTAGTGTTCATCATAAAAATGATTTAAAAAAAAAAAGCTGAAAATGGCATCACAATTGGTTTCGAAATACCGGAAATACCCGGAAACGTAATTTTTAGTGAGGAGTCACACTCCCCTTGTTGAAAATTTGACTTGTACAAAATAATAAGCCCCTCTCCCCTAATCCCCCCATACTCACAACACAAAAAGTTAGATATGTGTTTATGTCAAATCAGTCTTTAAAAAAACCTTCATATGTCAAGTTTTAAAACTTCCTTACCCGCTTCAGTTTCCAGAAGATGTTACCATTATACTTAGGTTTAGGCTTAGCTGAAAAAAAAATATCATTAGTAAAATGTGGGTTTTACTTTTCCCACTGATGAATTAACGGCTGGGGGATGGATGTTGTGTCTGTTCTAGATTCAAGCTAGTTTACAAGTCGTGTGCTGATATAATCAGTGGGGTTAGAAAGTTCACGTTAAACTCTTAAAATAGATTAAAAATATATGATTGTAAAATGTAACAGGTATTTAAAATGGGTTTGCTATAAGCTGGATAGAGAACTATTCACAGTTGCTACCTCAACCCAATGTTTTGGGAGGAGAGGATTTATGAACTGTGTTAGAATCAGCGGGCTTAGTTCTTCAATACAATTTTTTTATATACAAATACCTGCTGTGAAATCTCACCAAATTCACAAAAAGACCAATACTTTTACAGTAAAGTCCGATAATCCTGCACCCAATGATTCAGCACACACGATAGTCCGGCACCCAATGATTCAGCACCCACGATAATCCTGCACCCAATGGTTCAGCATCCACGAAGTCCGGCACCCAATGCTTCAGCACACACTATAGTCCAGTACCCAATGGTTCAGCACACGCAATAGTCCGGCACTCAATGGTTCAGACATACGATAGTCCTACACCCAATGGTTCAGCACACATGATAGTCCGGCAACCAATGGTTCAGACATACGGTAGTCCGGCACCCAATGGTTCAGTACATACGATAGTCCGGCACCCAATGGTTCAGACATACGATAGTCCGGCACCCAATGGTTCAGACATACGATAGTCCGGCACCAAATGGTTCAGACATACGATAGTCCGGCACCAAATGGTTCAGACATACGATAGTCCGGCACCCAATGGTTCAGACATATGATAGTCCGGCACCAAATGGTTCAGACATACGATAGTCCTACACCCAATGGTTCAGACATACGATAGTCCGGCACCCAATGGTTCAGACATACGATAGTCCGGCACCCAATGGTTCAGACATACGGTCGTCCGGTACCCAATGGTTCAGACATACGATAGTCCGGCACCAAATGGTTCAGACATACGATAGTCCGGTAGCAAATGGTTCAGACATACGGTAGTCCGGCACCCAATGGTCAAGACTTACGATAGTCCGGCACCCAATGGTTCAGCACACACTATAGTCCAGCACCCAATGGTTCAGCACACGCAATAGTCCGGCACTCAATGGTTCAGACATACGATAGTCCGGCACGCAATGTTTCAGACATACGATAGTCCGGCACCCAATGGTTCAGCACACACGATTGTCCAGCACGCGTGCCCCTCTCGTCTTTTGGATTCGCACCACCGCCGTTGTTTGTATGACAGTCAGTCTTTGTTTACATTTGTGAGATTATTCGTCGTTCTGTAGTACATAGCTTGTTTATAATTGTGTATTTTGTTCTTTAAAATGTTTTCAAAATTATTGCATTAGGCCTACATGTTACCTACAACCGATTACAAAAATATTTCCCTTGTTTTTATCGCAATTCATAAATAAGATATAGTCCGATGATCCGGCATTCACAAAGTCTCGAGTATACTGTATTATCAGGCTTTTTCTCTATTAAACCTTTATTTTTTTAAAAGATCTATGTTTTCCCCTTTTTCAAGCCATAAAATAATCTACTTGTTTACCCTGTTTTTTCAGATATAAAGTAATCCTTTCGTTTTCCCTTTTTATCCAGACATAGCATAATCCTTTTGTTTTCCCGATTTTTCAGATGCTTGACAATCCTGCTCTCAGAGTTCAAATACAATAACAAAATAAAATAAGATTAAGACAATATTCTCAATGAGTGTATCCATCAAGAGTTAACCGCTTCCCTGGGCTTAGACTAAACCCTGTGGTAGGAAGGAACGTTTGATAGGTCTCTTTTCCTACCAAGATCGTACTATATAGTGGAATTCTGACAAGGGAAAAAGCCTTTCAGACCATCCTTCCTACCATCAGTCGGGCTTACATGAAAATTCATTGACGCCTGACAATATGTAGCTGCATTCGGTTTTATGTAACTAAGGGCATTGTTACACTGTCATATTTATTTTACCGGAGTTCTATGATATATTAAATATTAGCTAGCTTTTACGATCCATCAAAAATATTTTATACATTTTGTTATCAAATATTTAATTTATAGCAAATGATCTATGACTTTATCAAATAAAATGGTGAAGTCTGAAAGCTTAGCCCAAAAAAAGCAATTCAATGAAGGTACAAACTCCACAATGCTATAGAGGGAGGCCTCTGTGGCGTAGTTGGCTAACGCGCTTGTCGTGTTGAAGCTCGACTGCTGAGGACGGGGAGATCGAGGTTCGAATCTCGGTCGGGTGAACTGGGGGTGATTTTTCCTAAATGGTTTTCCACTCTCCCTCCACGCAAATGCGGGTTCACTTCCTCTAATTCAACCTTCCCAAGTCCTAATCCATTAGAGTAATTAGTACTTAAAGCGTATAACCCGAACGGGTAGTAAGACGCGGTGCTAAATATAATAAGACAATTCCAACATTACTCCAGTTTTTCTGGCAAAATATAAAAATTATATACTTTCCCAACTTTTTTAATGTTTTTCCTCCGTTTGCAGCACTTTGAATAAATGACTATACAAATTATGCACGATTTTTTTTGTTAAAGGTGTGTTGAATACGCCATCAAATATAGTACCTGAGCAAGGGATGTTACCTCTCAAAGATATTTGGAATGGTCTTTTTACCCCAGCAAATTTTCAAAATTTGGATACCCTCATGAACCTTAGTTTAAAATGGTGCGAGCAAGATTTTTTTAAATTAGATTCCTCTAGAAGATATTTAAGATGGTAAATACCCATCAAAATGTTGGATATTGGTATGCCCCTATTTAGAGTGGGCCTTGCCTTTAAATCCCACACCAAATTCACAATTTTCTCGATCAGTGGCCACCCTGAATATAACACGTGTGTGGTTTTCTTTTAATTGACAGACAAACTACGGTGACAGAACTTTTTTAAAAGTTTCATGGCCCATCCTTCAATACTTTCGACATGTTTGGCTTCCATTTTTGTAATAACATATGTTGTTTGTTGTTATGACACACTGACCAAGGGTGGTGTTAGTTAGTTTATCGTACTTATATTTTATGAAATAGATACATATTTTTCTTCTATAAAATAAATATGACAGTGTAATACTGCATTAACAATCTTTCCCGTAGATGGAGTGACGATGGTAAAAAGAAATGTATAGGAGTGAGAGCGGTTTAGGGGGGAATATGTTGGCGAGAAATAATTAAGTGTTGGAATGAGATAAAGAGAGTTGTAAAAATGTCCGTGAAGTGGTTTTCTATACAAAACAAGGCAACAAGAGTTTGGTCTCCGGCGTTTTGGAAAGGGGGTCGAGGGGGGAAACTACTTGTGATCCCTGCACACATGAGGTAAGGTAAACTATGAAAGGTCACGACGCCATTTTTTTAATTGGTTAGATTAGCTGATGTTGTCAACATAGTGTTGACACATCCTTCTGTGTTATCTAAGAACGATTTTTCAGTCCCTTGAAGGATATTTACTATTCGGAGTACACTAACCTTTCCCAAACGCTTGTGGAAACATGATTTAAATGAGATAGGAGCTCAATTTTAATAAAGGATATTAAATAAATACAATTATATTTTATATGCCCAGAATTAATAATATTTTACTACTATTTTTGAAGTTTTATAGATATTGATAATATCTAACTAACGTGAAAGTTTCATTTCACTTCACTTGACCTATGAATACGTGAAAGTATATCCAACATTTTTTTTTCTCTGTGAGATAATACCCTTGCTATGGAAATTTAACTATAGCAAAGTAACAGGGGTAGATATTTCAAATCAATAACTACACTAGGTTACAACCAGTGAGGTAACTGCAGTCTTCATGTGGTCTAACAATGTTGCTTTTACCTGGCAACACTGTATTGGCAGGAAGATATGAGCAGAGAGTTTTGGCAACATCTAACCTAGGAATAAGATGAATCTTTTACCTCCAGAAGCCCATAGATAAATGTAAGTCTTGGGAAAGTCACATGGAGGAATACGTCTCGAGCTGGTAAGAAATTTATGAAGTTAAATGTATTAAGGTACATTTACACCGGAGTAAAAGTCAGATAATACGAGTGAAAGAGCATTAAGAGAACACGCGTGTTTGTGGTATCTATTTCTAATTTCAAAGCCTGCAGCTTGCACGTTCATAACACCACTCCATTCTGCACTAATGCATCAGAAAATAGCGACAATCACTAAAAAAATATGTACAAACAAGTATGAAACCTTATCCAAAGTGTGGACACACAAGAATAAATAACATTTTAGAAAACATTCGTAACAACAATTTATGTGTCATCATCCCCCAAACGACTTCCATGAATATGGTGCGTTGGTTCTAGCACCGAAACATGTCGGGCGAATAGCGTTCCAGTGATTAACAGAACTACTGGAACACCGAAAGGAGTACAGGGATAATGAAATGCACCAGATAGGACTTAGATAACCGTTAAAAACTAGAGTTAACTTTCTGAAAATTTCTTGAACAATAGCAGGTTTCAATTCAAACTACGCATCAATTTTATGTAACATATTTTAACTTGTTGTTTTAAATTGTTCTACATTTTAATATCCTTTTAAAACTAGCTCATTATGTTATATGTGGTCGATTTTTACTATCACTCCAAATAATTGGTCTATCTTAGTGTATCGTATCATTCTATTAGTTCATTTCCTCTTGACTTATATTTACACATTATATTTTAACTACTTTATGTAAACTAGTTGTTACTATTATAATTGTTTGACTTGTATTTCCATTTTTAAATAATTGTCAATCAATAGTGTAGTATGTCATATTATTAGCTCATCCTATTTGACTCGTATTAAAGTAAACGTTGTAATGTAAATATGTAGTACCAAGTATGCTAACATCCTGTAAAGATTAATAATAATATATTAATAATTTAAACTCATACTTTAATTAATCATTAATTATTAGGATAGTATCTAAGTCTTAACTTTTACTAAACAAACACAAATGATGCAGAGTAGCACGTTAGCAATCTTTGACTGTTTACAGTGGAACTAACAGAGAACAGTAAAGAGCACGAACTTACTTAAGATAAACAACGGACAGATCAGCGAGAGCTAACGGATCCTGAGAGCGAACACCGCCGAATGGTGCTCGCTCCGGTTCGCAGATTAGTTACACCAAAGCGAATTCACGAATTATCTATTCATTGATGTTCGTTCGCACGTATTCTCAAACGTTCTTTCCGGTGTAAATGAAGCATACGTAGGGTTCAAATCCCTCTCCTAACTTTCTTTTTTTACAAATACAACAGTTAAACTTTAAAATAATAAATATTTACACAAACTTAGGTCACTGAGGTGTTTTTTTTATGAAAGCTGTTGATAAGGTTCAATTTTTTTTTAAATGGCCGAAAAATGTATCATTGTTTAAATGTGGGTTTCCCCTTTCAGAATGATAAATTAATAGCTGACGATTTGGGTATTGTGTATGTTATAGATATCAGTTTTAAGTCGTGTGCTGATATAGAATCAGTCGGTTCAGTTACCATATATATGGTAACTGAACCAACTGATTCACACATTTTTGAAAAACAAACTTAAAAATCGTAACTTTTTAAACTGGTCAAATGGTTACCATTTTTAAGTTTGTTTTTCAAATGTGTGATAGCTTACATAAATTCCTATAAAACAATTCCACACAATCTAAAATTTTCTGTTGCTACCCTTTCAAATGAATTTATTTGATATAGGAAGCTTAGATATAAGTATCTAACCCTTTGTTTTTGTCTCAGAAATATAAATTTTCACGTAAAACTTAACCAACACATTTTTTTTTTAGATGATCAGAATCCCGCTGATAATTTTCGCTTACATTTAATTTAATACGATATTTAAAAATATCAAACAACTTCTTTTAAAAAATGTGGGATTTCTTAACGTGTGCAAAGTGTTAGTTATCTACCGTGAAGCCCTCTTAATCAAAGTTTGCATGGACAGATAATGGTGAATTAATTACAACTGTATGACAGAGAGACAATTCCAACTGATTTAATTTATCTTCAAAGAGAGTCAGCAGGAGAACGAAGATAAAAAAATATATATTTATACAAATTTACACGCTCCAATCTTGGAGAGAAAAATTGATGAAGAATGATTGTCCAACAAACTGCACGGGGCGCATGTAATTACTTACAGAAAACGTTGTTGATCGATCACGACGCGCCTCATTAGCAGGTGTCTGCTATTCATCAACAGTCCTAGGACCAGAGGCAACGAAAAAAAAAGTATATAATTATTTCTAAACGATGGCTGTGATACGTTATGTACGGAACAGTGAGCACTTTCCCTTATTTGAAATCCGTCTCGTTTGTCAAAAACTAGCATCGGTGGGCACGCGGAATAAAGCTTCTGGTTTGGTTTGGTTTGAATGTGTCTGTGACGGATTGTAATAATGACAGGGCTTAATGAGGTTCCCGCTTTCCCCCTACTTAAAGGTGTTCCTACTCTCCCTCAAAGAAAAAGTGGGTGCATTTATTATTAAAATTTCCCTCCTCAGTCATACTTTATTAGTATAATAAGATATGCTTATATTCCGGGTTGGTGATAAGATGGGGTACGGGGGAAAACCCCTGTTCAATCGTCTTGGTTAACCCTGAAAGGCTACAAGCTTACCATACTTCGTTCCATTATGGTGCCACAGAACCACCAATCAATATTGGACAGCTATTTTGCTGCGTGAATTGAGTGTACAATATGTAGGCCTAATCTGGCCTAGCCTTGAATAAGGTTAATCAATTATATCACAATTATATAATGTCCGTAGCGCTGTGAGCTGTAATACGGTGTATGAGGTGGACTGGATACAACTAGCTCTATATAGGGATAGGATTGTAATGAGGTGGATTGGATAGAACTTTATCAAGATAGAGATAGGATGTAATGAGGTGGACTGGATATAACTAGCTCTATATAGGGATAGGATGTAATGAGGTGGATTGGATAGAACTATCTCATAGGGGGGATAGGGTGTAATGAGGTAGATTGGATAGAACTTTCTCAAGATAGAGATAGTATGTGATGAGGTGGACTGGATAGAACTTTCTCAAGATAGGGATAGGATGTAATGAGGTAGATTGAATAAAACGATCTCAAGATAGGGATACGGTGTAATGAGGTGGACTGGATAGAGCAAGCTCAAGATAGGGATAGGATGCAATGAGGTGGACTGAATAGAGCTAGTTCAAGATAAGCAGATTTATATAAAAAGTTGTGTTTGTGGTCAAAATAAATAGAATATTGCTTCAGTAGAAACATATAGTTTAATTTTCTTCACATGTTGATATTAACAGTTGTTTAATATCTATCATGAGCATAGCGGCATTAGGAGGGAAACTTTTTAAATGAAAAGAATAAAAGTTGTCATCAATTTCCAGGACACCTTTGACATATCCAAGATCTGTTGATATCACCATGTGAATAAAACTAAACTCATTGTTTCTGCTGAAAAAATATTCTATTTATTTTGACCACAAAAATGTTTTAAAATAAAAACTGCCAAAAACACAGGCTTTCTCTCGAGTTTCCTCTACCCCCACGTTAGCCGTGAATTAAAATATATGGAATCTAAAGCAACATTTATTGTGTATTAAATTGATTAAACACAATATTGAAATTAGCATTTGGTACGGATGCAATGTTTATGCATATCACACAAATCTACACGTCATGTTAAAAATTGATACGGTGCATGGTAAAGACTTTCTTTCTCTTTATATCAATACAGAGACATTTACTACAAACTCAAAATATTTGTGAAACGAGATCACATACCTTGTTGTATAAATGTAATAACATACTATTACAGAAACATTGAGAAAAGAGTAACATGTCTGTCCACCAAAGTGCATGACAATCAATTTAACATTTAAAAGACCTCCATAAAAAGATTAATATATTTGCTTATAGCTCAGAAACTATTGAAGTTATAAAAATATATTTCAAATAAAATATGTTTATTTTTAATAGTACAACAACTTTACGATGATAAGTTATTTCGTACCTGAAATAGTTGTGGAGATATGATCAAAACTGGAATTTTCCACTCATGTAACTTACCCCTAATGTCGTTTTCATGGGAAAATTAGAATTGCCTTTTAGTTTATAATGTTAAACAGTGTCTCGATACCAAATTTAATCAAAATCGCGAGAACATATTTCGAGAAAGGCAATATTTTTCTCTTTTTTACCCTTCAGTAAATTACCCTTAATTTTAGTTTACGAGGTACAAAAAGACGGCATCGTGAAAGCAATAACTATTTTGGTTTCAAGACGTCATTAAACGTCGACATTTAATCAACATCTAGAATTTGATTTTTTTGACGATCATAATACTTTCCCTCCGATAGGTCGTGAGAAAATAAAAATTTGAATTGAATTCCTGTCATAATTCGTCACATTTGTTTATTGTATGCTGTCATAATTTATGCAATAAAGTTTTCTTTATCTTTTAACAGTGTATGAGATCAAAATCACATTTGTTTAGTGTATATTGTCACAATTTATGTGATCAAAGTCACATTTGATGAATGTTTCATGTCGCAATTTTAACAATCAAAATCACGTTTGTTTGGTTCATACTGTCATAATTAATGCAATCAAAGTCATATTTGTTTTGTGTGTTTATTTAGCACCGCGTCTTATTAACCGTTCGAGTTATACGCTTTTGTACTAATTACGCTAATGGGCTAAGAATGGGTAAGATTGGATTTACATAAATGAACCCGCATTTGCGTGGATGGAGAATGGGAAACCATTTAGTAAAAACTCCCCCAGTTCACCCGACCGAGATTCTAACCTTGATCTCCCCGTCCTCGGCAGTCTAGCTCACACGAAACCAGCGCGTTAACTAACTAGGCTTGTGAGGCGGGTTGTTAAGTGTAATTTAGCACAATTCCTACTATTGACTAGTTGTTGGTCTCTTGTTCCCCTTTCACGATTTATACCATCTCTTCCCTTCACTAAGCTGAATATTTTCCCTCTTTGACATGCATTAGCAGAGGTCATGTCACCTGACAACTACAAAACCTGATGACGCCACACCACGTCTCCGGAGTGAACGGCCGTCCTCAAGCCGGACTTTCAAAGATAGGCCTTTCTTCGTGTTGGCCCACGTTTCTCCGATAGCGAGGTCAATAAAAATAGTTGAATTCCCCAGTCATGCCGAGATCGGATTAACGTTTTGGTCACGTACAAGGCAGGGTTCCAAACTGTTACTTACAATCCGATTTGAGTGGGAAAGGCCTTTTAGGAAAATAAAATATTTGTGGACAAAATTGAGAACATTTTACTATTTTAAATTTTAACGATCTATCTAGAGATTTACAGTTTGTCCATAAATATGTCATCCCGTTATAAGACGTAATAAATTCGTTAGTTTAGGGGATATCTTACAAATTTTTGCAACAAATAACTGAAAATTATGGAAATGTTTACTCAACTGCGGTGTTCTAATTAACTGAAACAAATATTTCTTGAGCTGTGTTATAATTAACTAAAACTCCTAGCATAACGAATGTATTACTAGAAAGTTTATAATGAGGTAACTCGCGTTTCTGGCCAAATGATCTAATTCTAAGGCGTCACTCTCGCAATAAATTGGACTGCTGATGACAGAGAAATCAGGGTTGGAACCCCAGTCGAGTGTGCCTATGGTGGTTTACCACTCTTACCACACGAATATTCGATTACACTTCCTCGTAATTTAACCCAATCCATCCCTAACACATTGGCGTAATTAGTACAACGTGCGTATAATCCAAGAGGTTGTAAATAATTTATGTAACAAACTAAACACGTTCGCGTTAATAAAAGTATATTAATTAAAAGGAGTGGGGTGGGTCGTGTAGAGAGCTCCGTTAAGATCGTTCAAACAGCATCAGTGGCCAATATCTAAACAGGAACTGAGTCACTATCTTCGTTGCCGGGGCTGGGGAGTTCGGGGTTCAAATCCCTTCCGGGTGTATTGAAGGTAGGTCCCCCCATTTACTTAATTGCTTGCCATGCTTTCTTTAAGCTAGTGCTAGTAGATTTCCTCTAAATTATACCTGCCTCATACCTATTGCATTAGAGTAATCAAATATGTAGAGCAAAGATTTTTTTTCCTAGCACCACGTCTTATTACGTGTTCGGTTTATAAGCTTATGTACTAATTACACCAATGGTTTTAGGTATTAGGAAGGTTATATTTAGAGAAAATGTACCCAAATTTGTGTGGAGTGAAAGTGAAAGACCATTTAGGAAACACCCCCATCAGTACACTTGACCGAGATTCGAACTCAATCCACCCGTCATCGGCAGTCTAGTTCCAACAAAAGGGTAGCACATTTGACCAAATAGCTATCGAAGAGGTCGGTGTATAGCATTGATGAGTAGTGAGAGGAAGTGAAAAAATAAAGTTTAGTCAAATCTTTTTAAATAGAAGAATGTGCTTAGATTTTTTTTTAAATACTCACCAAATATCAGGGTTAGTAGTTAACTGCTCATTAACCAGGATATTAGATACAAGTTTACGCTTTAACCAGAAATCTCTATGTTTGATTTTCTGCCCTCTTCAAAAGAAAACAGTGAAATGAGGATCAGTTTAGTAGCTCTTCACTAAAACAAAATGTTTTATCTAAAACAAAATAGATATAGGCCTATGGTAAAATGATTTCACATGTCTAAAGCTCACTGTTTTCCAAAATAGAATGCATGCCTGGTTCAAGTTGTGTTACCTGTCTAAGCTAGAAGTGTTATTATCTGAGGGTGAGACGGGCTCTTTAAACACTAGCTCTAGCTAAATAATTTAAATGTACATTTTACTAGTGCGCTTACCTAATTAGTCGTTACGTAACGTGTTATGTAAAATTAGAGAGGGGCCATGCTACTTTCGCAAGAGAATCCCCTTAATTGAATAACAGCTGCGCATCAAGTGAGTAGCATAAGTTGACCTACCAAGTTTTTTTTTAATTTTTAAAGTTATTTTTAAAAACTCTTACCGTTTAGATTAATAACTTTGACATACCTATTGGCTTCATTGGTGGATCCATGGAATAATTTTTTAGCTCATATAGTATGGGTTATTTCAGTGAGAAGAAGTTCTTAGCCTTGTGCTATTGACTGACATGGTTTCTCATTATCCCTCCACGAAAATGCGAGAAGGCCTTATAATATATACATCCTGCCTTTATAAGCCATACCTTAACGTCGTTATATAAAAATAGCCCGAAAAGTTTATAAAACTAGGACTAAAAAAATAATCAATTCATGTGTGCAAAATATTAAAAATTGATTATTATAAAAATGAAGATATTCAAGAATATCTTATTTCCAATGTTTGTTTCTGAAATATGAACTGTTTTAAAGAGGAGAAAAGTATGCTTTCAACCAAAGTTAAATTATTAAAATAGCTAGAAAATGATTTGTTAAATATTAACATTCTGTCATTAACGTGAAGGAATTCAATATACCATTATTAAACTAAACAAAACCTATATTCCCACAGGTTTATCAAGTTTTATTTTTTCGTCAAAGCGCTTGTCTCTTCGTTCATGTTATACACATATGAACTAACTTTTCTAATGTGCTAGGGTTTGGGAATGTTTAATGACTACCGGATAAATATTGCTATCGGGAGGTTAAAGTTAGCTACCAGTTAAAGGTTGTCAGCCACTTTAATATTGTACACGTATTATGAACTGAATTTATCTGTAGAATAAATATATTATTCTGCAGAAAGTTCATGCGCATGCGTATAAGCCCTGACGCTACCGTTCCGAGCGAGAGGTGAGACCGCTCAACATTTATTAAATAATGGCGGTTAAACGAGTGCGAGTAAAGATATGGCGTCACGTGGGTGCAGAAGCTAGGTTGTCTTGCAAGTATTAACTTCGGTGTCTGCCAAAATGTGGTCAATAGTTCGATACAACGTTTATTGTACTCATATATATATATATATATATATAAGTCATTATAACATAAATTATGTGTACATATGTGTGAGTCCTTTTATATATATATATATATATATA
>CABFOV010002278.1:27779-48933 GCA_902141375.1 Timema poppense | reverse complement strand
ATATATATATATATATATATATATATATATATATATATATATATATATATATATATATAACTGGTTCTTATATAACTATAACTATACAAATAGCTTGTCAGTTTTTATAAAAGTGTGAACTAATTGTTCTAACTTTAAAAGAGTATAACCCGAACGGATAGTAAGACGCGGTGCTAAGTATGATCATTCTAACTTTATATAGTTAGAACCTGGGATTGTGCCTACTAAACAAGTGAACCAAGATTTTAACCTAAAACAGATTCTGATAGTCTAAACATCATGAAAAACAACGCGTCACTATGGCAACGCCCATTTTAACTTTCAGATAAAAGTTATCAATTAAACCTCCTGATAAAAATGTGATGGATAAATACATTCTATCTGGCAGTTATAAGACGCAATTTTAACTTATCTACCATATAAAAATATGTATCTGTCATATTAATATTTATTCAGGAGTCATAATACCGGCCCTTAGAGGAAGTTTACCTGCATTTTCGTAGAGGTAAAGTCAAATAATCATTTAGGGGGAAACCCTCGTTACATCCGACCAGAATTTTAACCCCAATCGTATCGTGTTCGTCAGTCCCGTCTATTGCGAAGGTTACACCTTTTAATTCCTAGTCTAGACCATGTGGCCACAAAAGTGGATGTTTAGCAAGTTTTGTGTGTGTGTGTGTGTGTGTGTGTGTCCTATAACCTACACGCAAACCATACTTTTGTAGTCCTTTTAGATAGTTGTCAAACACAAAGGTTATTTAAGAATGTGTCCAAGGGGTACTTAGAAGAGTTATTTAAAGAAAATCCACCCACATTCAATGTAATTGGAGGAAAGGGAGTGGGGGATTGATCCCCATGTCAATCAATAAACCACACAACAGAGATTTGAACACCTCAACCTCCCCGTCAACGGCGATCAAGTGCGAGGAGTCCCATTGCCTTAAAACCAGTGGGCAACAGCAGCGGGTAAAAGAGCATCCATACCCCATCTGCGGTAGGAGTGTAGTAAAAGTTACCAAATCTACTCGTATGCATCCATTCGTCAAAACCATACGATCTGCAAGACCACATATTGATTTGTTGTCAATTTGACCTGGAAATCGTTTACAACAAATAATTTGTTTTGCATTATGTTTTTCTTTTGACAGTTTTTACATGTTCCATTATCTGTCAGTTACCACCACTCCGATGGTGAGTGGACGCTAGCTAGTTCCTTGTGGTGGGATGATTGGAACGCGGCCTAAGACCCGAGGGAAATAGAATGTTTCCTGGACGGACGGTGACTTGTAGGAGCACACACATACAAGAAACAGCAGGTCGCTGGCCAATTAATGATCTCGGACGAGGTGTGCATGTTAATTACAAGGGGATAGGTATGCGCATGCGCCGCTACGTGCCTCTCGATCAGCAGATGAGGGACCAGTCTACCTTGGTGTGGTTGGTTTTTATTTTAAGGAGCAGTGTTTATTTTGTGGGGAAGGAGGGGGGAGATTGCTGACCGACCATCTGTGTAAGAGAGGTCGTGGTCTTGAGTCCTTGTACCTCCATCAATTAAATGCAGGCCAGAATTCCAATGAGAGAAAGAGGTTAGTGAACCTTACGTGTAAAAATTAAACAAAGCCGTATGTTGATGGTATAGGTCAATATATTTGGAATGAGTGTATTTATTTCTTTAAAAAATAATAGT
This sequence comes from Timema poppense, assembly GCA_902141375.1. NCBI lineage: Eukaryota > Metazoa > Arthropoda > Insecta > Phasmatodea > Timematidae > Timema > Timema poppense. Next base: position 47,246 of record CABFOV010002278.1, on the reverse strand, counting down.
AAAATAAATAATGATGAATTAATCTGGTATTTAAGTTTAATTTGGGAATCTCACAAGTCAATATATTATGTTGCAATATGACCTGTATGTACTTGCTTGGTGGTTGAGGGGTCTAAGGTGTCACTCTCACAATAGGCTAAACTGCCTATGACGGGGATATAGGGGTTCAAGTCTCGGTCAGGTACTATGTGGGTATTTTTTCCTGAAATGTTTTCCACTCTCTCCTAACAAATGCAGGCACACTTCTTTTAAATGCAACCTTCCTCATCCCAAAACACGTTAGCGTAATAGGATAATGTGTGTGTAGCCTGAATGTGTAGTGAAACGCGGGGACAAAAATAATAATAACTATGGCCTGTTTTTTTAAGTTGATATTAGAACATATGTTTCCTATAGTTAGTAGCACCTAACTTGACAATTTTTTCACAAATATTTTAAACACAAAATATAGAGAACATTTCAAAAAAATTATTCAATTTCCATACATCTCTGTTTTATCAGCTAATTTTAAACCCACAATATATAAATGAATACATGCACAGTCATGCTGCTGATTACATCAGGACATGGCACGTTTTCAAAATAATCCAAAATTGTGGATTGTAAGCAAAACAAAATTATTCAAGATTTTATTTTTGAATTTATTTAGATAAATCAGTTAAACCCATGTTTTCAATTTTTTTAAAAAGGCTTATCCTATAGAGGTGGACATCTTGAATTTTATAAAACATGCCAAGTTTTTATTTTTGTGTATCTAAATCGTTTTAGGAATAATTTAATTATATGCTAAATTAGCTTAAAAGACTAAGACGAATTTTAATTAACGGGTGGCTGACATTTTTTTAAAAAAACACACACACTCCAAAACAGGTTGTATCTGAATACCTCTGGATCACACAATGGCTGCCGGCGTTCTAGGTGTCGGTATGCCAAATAATAATAATAACAATAATAAAAGAAGCTTTGTGGGGGTCCTTTCCAAATATAGACATGACAGGAGATTTATTAACTCCATAACTCCTCTTCGGGGTGCCACAACCCGGGAGAAGAGGCTAAAACAACAGTCATTTAAAAAGATCAAAAAACGGTAGTTTTTTGTTTTTTCCAAGTTACCATCATGAATATGTAACAAGGACAAATTACAAGTGTAATGTGAAGGACAGAGACAGTAAAGAGAATTTGAAATAGTAAAACTTGAAGCAAGAGTGATAATTGCTTGTACAGAATTCATCGTGGTACGACTTGTGTGAGCAACTGATTGAGGGCACTTGGACGAAGGCAGAGAAGGACGACCGTGGGTTGGACAAGCTTCTTTTTAGGAGCGTGCATCACATTCCAATCAACTCAGTGACGCAGTCAGCTAGAAATCGTAAATTTACACGAACATTACTACACGTTGATCATTTTTGATTGTACATTAATGGAGATAAAGAGTTAATAGATGTTCCTAATACTGAACATTGTTAAAATATTTTATGATATCATTATAAAATGGTGGGGGTTCGGGGTTCAATCCTCGGTCCCGGCACAGATTTATCTGATTGCCAAGCCCACCGTGGCTCAGATCCCACGTTAAACTGTAGATCCTCCATTTCATCTGTCACCCTACCATTGCACATTGGCGTAAGTGCGTATAACCCGAACGGGTAGTAAGACGAGGTGCTAATAGTAATAATAATAATATAAAAACTGCATTAAAAAGGCCGTTTTGGACCATTTTAGAATGGCTTCACAGCTAAGAATTGTGCACAAATTTTTAATCCCTCTTAAAAAGACATACTGTAGTTATTAACAATAAACCATGTCCCTCTCCATCAACAGATAAAATGTTGAGTAATAATTCATATACAAATGAAGTGTACACATTTCTGTCATATCTTGGTATTTTATTTTGCCTTTTACTACCATACCTTGCGCTAGCCGGGAGCTGAGTTGGGCGCCTGCTATGATACAAGCTTTGAAGAGCCCGTCTCAGCCCTCCCCGGAAATAAGCTAGCCTAGGTAGGTATATATAAAACGAATCATGCGTATCATCGTGGTGGGATTTTCTGTATTATACTTTCTAAAACAGTGAGATTAATAATAATAATAATAATAATAGTAGCCTTTATTTATCTGGCGAAGTTATGGCGTTAGCCTTCTCTTCTGCTTAACCAGTGTTGAATACAATATACACTATTACATTTGTTCAAATACAATTTAATAAATAAATATTCAAATAAGTATAAAAACATTAGCACGCTCATTCAAACACTCATTTAAAACCCAACTTGTTTCAAGAACTCAGTTTAGCTTATTAGACAAGATAAATTGCTTAATTATTATTAGCACCACGTCTTACTACCCGTTTGGGTTATAAGCACTTTCGCTAATGTGTAATGGTAGGGTGATTGTGAGATGAAATGGAGGACCTACAGTTTAACGTGGAATCCGAACCACGGTGGAGGCCTGGCATTCCACACATTCACAAGATGTCTTGTCAGAGGTGAAGGAAGGGTTTGGTAATCAGATAAATCTGTGCCGGGACCGAGGATTGAACCCCAGCCGCCAGCACAGAAGTCTGACACCTTAGCCCTAGACCACCAGGTCACCATAAATTGCTTAACCGCGCACTTGAAGGGGAGTATAGATGCTAGATGAAGAGTAGAATTATCTAGTTTGTCCCAAGCCTGTGATGCCAGGACAGTAAAAAAAAGAGCATATGTTTAAGATATATGTATGGGAATAGACATCTGTAAAGTGGGTTCTGATCTAGTAGCTCGGCTGTGTTTATCTTTCAGAAATAGGAACCGTGAGGATAGTTATTGAGACTGAGATGTTGATAATATTTTGTGAATCAATACTAATAAGTGTAGCCTTCGCATTTGATTTATTCTAAACGAACCCAGTTTATTAAAATACTTAGAAATATGGTCATGTCGTTTTAAGCTAGATATGAATCGAACACGATGTGTTGTGTAGTCGTTGTAGTCGTTCTGCTAGATCATCTCTTAAGTCATTGTATACTACGTCACAGTAGTCAAAGTGTGGCATTATTAAGGCTCTGCCTACCCTCCCTGGTGGTTTGTTGAGCTTTCAGCTCTCAAAATAGATGGCGTTGGTAGCGTTATACAAACTGGTGAATTCCAGCCATCAGGTTGGCAGCATTACTGGTTTGTTTAAATAATTGGGAAGTTGGCTGACCAGAAATCAGTAAAGGCCGCAAGTAAACTTTTCCAAGAACTGATAGCGATAAGAAGTGTAGTGCAGGACCGTAAAGAGTGAAAGCGACCAAGTTGGACTAAACGTGGGGAGATAAAACGTCAAGATACAATCACACTCTCGAGCAGAAAAATTAGCTTATTCATCCCAACCAGCTAGACGCTTCTGTCTGGGGGTTAAAATCCCTGCTGAGAGTATTTTGGGGATATCTTACGTAAGTGTGGGTACATCTCCTTAATTAATTCTGCCTGTTTAGGTATGCACTAATTATGCCAGGGGATTAGGGATGAATACGTTTCAATTTAGAGGAAGTGTATCCGCATTCACGTGGAGAGAGTAGGAAAATATTTAGTAAATATCACCCTAGCATGATTGAGCCAAGATCTCCCAGTCATCGGCAGACAAGTCTATTGCGATAATGACGCCTTAGACCATGTGGCCACCAAAGTGGGATTTTACCAATCCTCATGTCTAAAAATAACTAGTCGATTATAATAACATGACTTACCAAATCATTAAAACTTACGTAAGCTAGAGAGGTGCGAGGGAGCTTACGTGAGGGAGGGAGGATCTAAAATCATGTAAAAAAGCCTTACATAATTTAAGGATGGCCCCCTTGTAATAAAAACTATGGGACATAGATACAAGTCCTAACATCCGAGTCATCTTATTGAGCAGAGTAGAAACGAACTCGTGTCATTGCTTTGTAAATCACCTTTTTAAAAAAGTCCTTAACTATTTTTTTCAAATGAATATCTGAAAAGGGTAATGATAAATAGTACTGTATACTTATTATCCAGAGAAAAAATTATTTAAGGTAAAATTATAGATAACTCAGTTTCGAAGATTTTGTCACTAACTATAATAAATAACCTATACGAAATGGTATGTAGCTAACGAATTTGTCGTACCATTTATTTGAGTTTATTAGTAGGCAGATAAAATGAAAAATAACTCAAATTTAATGTGCTAAATTTAGCCACTGTGCTTTGATTAATTTTTAAACTTTAAAGGCTAAAGAGGCAATAAAATATTTTAAAAGCAGTTTCATTTCGAAGACTAGAACAATTTTGACTATAAATATATGTTGTTTTTAATACTGATATCACAGCATCATACTACCTGTTCATTTTATATGCATATATGGTAATCTAATTGGGTAGTAATGAGGAAGGATGCATTTGATAGGTTATCTACCAGAATTTATACTTTGGGAGATGGGGAAACAATTTAGGAAAAACTATCCTCAGTAGACCCGACCAGGATTTGAACCCCAAGCGCTATGTTATCAGCAGGCCAATTTAACACTGGAGTGACGCCTTAGACCACTCGGCCAATAAAGTAGGTATCTGTTATTCAATACGGTGTTTACAGTTTTCAAACATCTATAGGATTTACACAATTCTCCAGAAATGAATGTTTTTGGGAATAATTTTTCATCCTATTGGTAGATTAAACTTAAGTAATATCTCCATGGTGTCAGCCTGCAAGCAGGCTATACCAATTGAGAGGCTGCCGTATGTTGGTGAAGATAGTGTCAACATTTTTGGGCTGAGGGTGCCATGTGGTCAGCACAGCAAACCCTCCAGCCTTCTATCTCCGTTTTATAGACTGAAGCGCTACTTATTCAATCATGTAGCTCCTCATTTGTCCTCAACGAGGTTGGTTTTTGCTCCGTTTCAGACCCACTGCTTCGCAGACAGAATTGGCAGCACTGGGGATCGAACCCGGTACTTCGGGATCTGAAGCCAGTAAATCTTACCACTATACCACAGAGGCTGTTGGGTATCAACTACTTACTTACTTACTTACTTACTGGCATTGGGAACACAGAAGTTCATTAACTTTAATGGTTTTAAATATATTTTACTCATCATCGGCTCTATGTCGTGGTCAATATTGCTAAAGCGCTATGATTGATCACTGAGTGCGTAAATTAATCAGCTCTAGTAAGTTTGCTAGTTAGATTCTAATCAATTATTTATTTGAGTTTCTTTGGGCGCCCTTCCTTCCATCGATCAATGCTTCACAAACTTGTTATTCACAAGGATAAAAAATAATATTGTGTGAATACTTTTCCACCTCAAAATTTATACATTCCATTTGATCTTCTTCGAAAGCAAAAAAAGTCACATACTGTTAATTATATAAAAAGTAATCACCGTGGGTACTTATTGTTCAAGATTCGATACATTTCTTCCGAAACGAGTGCACACAAACTGTTAGAATGCAACAGAATAAAATTAAAAGTAATCACATTTAACAAGCTAATAAAATCCACAAGTTCACACTTTGACTACCAAAAACTTCGTTCATTAATTATTTGAAAAATAACTTATTACAAAATCCAATGAGAGTCAAATACTAGACCATAAATAAATATAACAGATAAAAATATACTGAGAACGTCTCTAAATCACATTTAGACCCCATTTTATTTAAAATAGCTATGTTTGATATGAGCAGGATTGTTTATTTTCTATTTATTATAATAGTGGATAAAAAATTCAATGTAAAGTAGTTTTCTTATACTCTGATTATTAACACTTATTATTACAACGTGCAATGTTCAAGAATGAGAAAACCGTAAAGAATCTAGGATACTAGTGAAGAATTTTACATGTTTTATGCCTCAAGTAAATAAGAGCTAATGTCATAAAACTTTGTGTATGAAGAAGCATGTGGGTTTTTTTTCTTTGAAAATAATGTATCACTAAAGTAATACTCTTATTAAAGTAGGTAGGGACCAACTATCTTTATTTACACAGCAGTTAAGACTTTGTGAGTATTTTAGTTACTTAATATATTAAGATGTTTATATTTAATCACGCAAATTTTCTTCCAAAGCACATGGTATTTATTAATGTTTCTTTGACTCAAGAAGTTTACAGAGATTAGCTTAACCCTCCACTGCCGCCTGCATTCCGATACAGCAGGTTAGCCAACGCTGGCAAAATGATACTAGCTGATAAATGTGTAATGATTATACTAACGGCACCTATTATCAACCAAAATAACTATTAGCAAAAGGAAAAGTTGTATTTAAAACCATGTATTTTTTACTTAGGTGTCGACTTGCGAGTCGTTAGAGCTCAATACCGTCGTGATTATTGAAGTCAACCCAAATTTAAAAATACGTTTAAAAATAAAAATAAATTATTCATTAAATAATATGTTATAAACAAACACTCTAGCTTAATTTACAAATAAAATAAATAAATCTATTAATAATTTTTGTTTTCCCATTTAAAATGCATTGAAATGGAAACACTTTAACGAAGATATTTCAATAACTATTTTTAGCATTGTTTGAAAATTCCATAAGAATTATGAAAGATGCCCAGATATGTTACTAAAATAAATAAAAAAACAATGTTGAATTAATAGATATTTTTTCGTTTATACCCGTGCATTTATGGGTAGGCTCAGCCTTAAGCTATGGACAAGGATAACTCATACATTTTCCGGGAGAAAATTCTTTAGTCTTCTCAGTGAATGTAAGCAGGCATACACTTTCTTGCAAATCGAAGCTACCTGATCTGTCCAATTAAGATTTTCATCAATAATCACACCAAGGTTTCTAGTAATTGTTGTCAGTTGTACTGTGGCTACTCCTAATCGTATGTCAGTCAGAAGGGAACGGTCCACATTCAGTTGCAGTCTGCTTGTTCCTATAAGCATAGCTCGAGTTTTATCAGGGTTCAATTCAAGTCCTTTTTTTTTCAGACCAAGCATTTATTGTAGCTAGGTAAATATTTATTCGTTGTATGGCTTGTATTTATTGAAGAACGGTCAGTAGAAATATATATTTGAAGGTCGTCTGCATACATGTGATAGTTACAGTATGACATTGAAGTGATATTTACAGTATGACATTGAAGAAGTGGTATCATTCATATATAGAGAAAAAAGCAACGGCCCTAAAACAGAGCCTTGTGGAACACCAGCCTCAACTGGACGCCATTTTGATAACGTGTTGTCCTATCATAACACTTTGCTGGTGACCATGCAAATATGATCTCATCCACTGTATACTGCCTGGAGAGAAATTAAATAATACATTCAATCTTGCTAATAGAATGTTAAAAGCCAAAGTATTAAAGGCTTTTGAAAAATCTAATAATATAAGAAGTGCTAGCTCGCCCTTATCCGTGGCTAGTCTGATGCCGTCTGTAACATTTATCAATGCGGTACATGTACTATGATGTGATCTTAATACTGATTGATAGGCAGTTAACAAATTGTGTTTGTTAATGTGTCGGTAAAGTTGTTGATGCACTAGGAATTCAAGTGCCTTAGAAAGGAACGGAAGTATACTTATAGTTCTAAAGTCATGTAAATCTTTTGCTAGTCCTTTTTTAAGTACAGGCGTAATAAGTACGGGATGCTGTCCGGTCATTGGTGAGAAGTTGAATAAGTCAGTTATTGTTGATATAACATTTCTTAAAATTGTTTGTATTAGCAATATTAAAATTTTGTTTATACCCTGTGCTTTCGATTTTATTCTCATTATTGATTTGTATACCTCATGATGAGTCGAATGGGCAAAGTAAAAAGTACCGTCATCATTATAGTCACTATTATTATTATTATTTGTAATGGAGGCATAAATGCCGTTTATAGTTTGTATTCTAGCTATCTTGTTAGTTATATTAGTTATGTGAAGAAATTATATATTTAATTTTTTGACACTGATGTGCATATGAGTGTTTTTGGGTAGTGTATGTCCCACTCCCATCCTCCGAAATTCCCTCCATAGTTTTTTGGGGGCTCGGATAGTATTAGAGAGTGAAAGGGAAAAGTCCATTTTAGCTTTCCTAATGGCCTGGGTACATTTATTATGCAAACGTTTATTTATACTCCTCAAAATTTATGTTGCTTGTAAGTGGCTTGATTTTCGATTTTCGTTTAAATTTCGCATATGCTTGGTCACGTTTCCTCATCAATAACCTAATGTCTTTAGTCAGCCAAGTCACAGTTGGTCTACTAACACGTCGAGTTTTTACTGGTGCATGTTTATCGTACAATTCAAGGATCGTTTAACTTAGTTCTGACCCGGACCAGGGCATATATTGAGCGTCAGCATTCAGTTTGTCTGTATCAATGTATTTAATGTCATGATATGTGATTACCTTAGGTGCAATTTTAGCCATACGCATTGAGTAGGATAGGTAAACAAGATCATGATGCAAGATTCCAGGGACCGTGATTCGTCCAGAAGAGATAACTTTATTAGAGTTTGAAGTGTGTATATATATATATATATGATCAATCCACGTATGCGAGATTGTGGTATGATAAGATTGAGACCAGTGAAACCGTTTTACCTTATATTTTAGAAAAATGCGTCAAAATTGAAAAGGAAAAAAAATATAGCACCACGTCTTACTACTCGTTCGGGTTGTACGCCTATGTACTAGTTATACTGATGGGTTAGGGATTAGGAAGGCTTAATTTAGAGGATGTAAAAGGACGTAAGCCAGCATTTGTGTGGAGGGAGAGTGGAAAATTATATAGAAAAAAATCACAGTAAATTGCACCATACTTGGATCGAACCCGAATCTCCCTGTCTTTGGCAATATTATCTACTACTAGAGTAGCAGGTTAGACCACACGGCCACTGAAACGGGTGAAAAATTATATTTTAAAAGGAAAAAATAGTTTTAACTTGTCCAAATTTGGCTGTTGGAAAGTGAAGAATGAAAAAAAAAACTTAGGTGCGTTTTAAGGTTCGAGCTTAATCTTATATCTAAGTCATAAGATTAAATCTTGAGGCAGAAGTTTCCAGCCTGAGGGCTGTGACTCTATTCGGGGTCGCGGCGTGTTTTCCTTGTTGTGTAATGCTTGTTGAGGTTTAGTTTTAATTAATAAACCCCGTCAAGTTACTGATTATGTTCCTTTTGTCCATTCCATTCTGATAGTTTCTTTCTGACTTTTACTGTGGCAGCTTTATAACGCTGCTAGCATAATATACACAAATACCACCGGGACCTTCCCTTAACCCTGCCTAACCTAACCTAGAAATACTCATGTTTGTAATTTAGTTAAATTTAGACTAATATTGTTGAAAGGACTACTACTAGACACTAGTGGGCAGCTCTTATTGTCACATTAAAGGCAAGATGGTATGACAAACAAGGTATGCTCACAATATAGACTCCTCATATAATAAAACCAGATAATCCTCTCCAGTTACCCACGTGCCCGCAAATAAAAATCAGATAATCGTCTCCAGTTACCCACGTGCCCGCAAGTAAAAACCAGATAATCCTCTCCAGTTACCCACGTGCCCGCAAGTAAAAGCCAGATAATCCTCTCCAGTTACCCACGTGCCCGCAAGTAAAAACCAGATAATCCTCTCCAGTTACCCACGTGCCCGCAAATAAAAATCAGATAATTGTCTCCAGTTACCCACGTGCCCGCAAGTAAAAACCAGATAATCCTCTCCAGTTACCCACGTGCCCGCAAGTAAAAACCAGATAATCCTCTCCAGTTACCCACATGCCCGCAATTTAGACTCCTTGGATATGAAAACCAGATAATCCTCTCCATCTACCCCCATGCCCGCAATTTAGACTCCTCGGATGTGATAACCAGATAATCTTCTCCAGGTACCCCACTTGTCTGCAATTTAAACTCCTCAGAATCATCTCCGGGTACCCACGTGTCCGAAATCTAGACTGTTCGCAATCAGGATGACACCGTGATGGGTAGGTCGTTTGTAACTAAAAGGTTTCAAATTTCTGGGGGGGAAAAAGGATGAGCTCCTAACATTTTATAATAAAGTTTTTTTAAATGAAATAAGGTACTAAAATTAATTCTCTTTATTCACGATGGTGACTAATTTTTAATGTGGCCCTGCCAGTATATTTTTCAATGGAGGCTCTTATGATAAACCGAGCTTGACATCCCTCGTGTGTACCATAACCAAAATACAACTAACTATGAAATAGGAAGAGCGATTGATACATCGCCCTCATTGTAATGGTTTCATAGGGCACATTTGTATAGGAGCAAACCCACTTCAGTGGCCTTGTGGTCTAACGCGCTACTCTCGCAGTAGACTAGACTGCCGAAGACGGGGAGATTGAGGTTTGAGTCTCACTCGATTGTACTGATGGTGGTATTTTCAAAATGGTTTTCTACTCTCCCTTTACGCAAATTCGGGTATAATTAATTTAAATATAACCTTCCTAATCCCTAAAACCAAAAGTAATCGGTACATAAGCGTATATCCCGAATGGGTAGTAAGATGCAGTGCTAAAAAAGTATTATAGGAATAACTCATATGTGTGTTTGTCTGTACGTATATGTGCGTTGACCCCGGGCACATATCCACAATCAAGGGGAAGAGGGCAATGGGGGCGATTGCTTTCCCAAAAGAGAACCAAATAGACAACAAAGTTTTTATATAAGAGAGCTAAAATATGGCTATGGATCACAGTGGGTGGATTTATTTTGTNATTTGAAAGCTATATGGTGAGGTTTTGCCTTAAATATATTCTGTACACTTTTTTTTTCTTTCTTTTTCACATATTTGTATGCTTTCAAAAGGTTATGTCTCTCCAACCCTCCATCTTCTTAATTATGAAATTTGAAAATTTACCTTTTTTTTTTTACTTTTTGAATGTTTTTAAATGTTGGTGTTTACCTCTCCTAACCCCTCTGATTTAGGAAGGGAAATAAATACAATTTGTTTGCCCTAAGCATTTATCTTTGATGAACTATATTTTATTAAAAAGTGTCTTTCTTTTGGTTGTTTTATACGCTCCTCTTAGCAGTGTATTTGATTTTGTAAGGTGAAGATTTTCTGAACTAGAATTAAGATGCGTAGCACCCAAAAAATTAAAAGGGAGTTTGTTTTTTAACTGTAAGTACTAATCACTCTGATTGGCTAAGAATTTGGAAGGTTCATATGTACAGGTAATGAACCGACATTTGTGTGGAGGGAGAGTGGAAAACCATTTATGGGAAAACCACCCCCAATTCATCCGAGCGAGATTCGAGCCTCGAACTCCCTGCCCTCAGCAGTCTCAGGCCCGGTGCCGAAGAGCAACGTGCGTCATCTTTGAAGTCGCGTCATGTGACACTGCGTCTCAGCATTACTTTGATTCGAATGATGGAGTTCACACGGGACACGAGGTGTGGCGTCAAGTTGGCGTCATTGTTGCGTTTGCCCGGACTAGGCAATGAATACCTTCCCATGATCCGGGTATTTAGTCGTCCGAGTGGTCTCTTGGTGTGCTGATGAGGTTTGTTGAGTATAGTTTGTAGTAGCCACCCAGGACATGACAAAAGAACAAAAAGTAGACAATGCCAATTAGTTCAGTAGAGGAAAAACAAAAAATATGGGACAAATATATTGAAGAGTACAAAGATCGCAATAAAACAAGAGATGCGTGGAAAAGGATTTGTGGCCGACTGAAGACAGATTTTAAACTTTTAAATGGTGGGAAGAGGAAAGATTTTGGTAGGTTTAAAATTATTCAATTATATATATATATTTGTAGAGTAGGCCTATATATTATTCTATCAATTTACAACCTATAGCTATCTGACATAATTTTAAAAAAATGCAATTATTTGCGTTTATTACTATTTTTGTTACATGACAATATATTAAATAAACATAGTTTATGTATGAAAAATAAAAAGTTTACCAAAACTACTTAATTTTCCGTGTCTTTTTTAAAGGCGTGCGTGTAATGTGTAATGCGTGTATGGTCCACACACACATATTTTCCCACAAATACGTGGATAGTTGTGATCAATTTATAATACAAAAAAAGGCCAGGGCCTGGGAGACTCTTGGACACTCGTATGGATATGGTTTATCGCGTGAAGACATCGCCTGGGCAAACACCCAGACCTTATGAAAGGGGCCTAACTACGCCACCGTGACGGGTCTAAATAAAGAATGCCATTGTTTGGGATATAAGAGAAAGTGGACTCAGAGAGACGTAAAAGTCCAAGAAAGACAGAAAATATTAATGTCAAATACACACGGAAGATGTTCCTTTGCTAGATTCATTTGATAATCATATAAAGAAATAATTATGGAAGCTATCATGAAATAACCAGCAAGTTTTCAACACGCTATTATGCTCTTATTGTTTTCATCCTTATCATATATTATATTCTTTTTAACAGTCAGGTATTTTCTTAAAAAAATAGGGTTCTATCAATATCTATAAATATAAAGTACATTTAATTAAAAATCTTTCTTCAAACAATTTTTTCAAAATAAAGATAACTCGTTTTACTTTTGTTTGAAAGCGAGCTAAATCACTGTTTATTTGCTAATGTAAAACAACTTGCATATCCTCCGCCCAAACGTTTGTACTTAAATAATGACCCGCGCATCTAGAAAATCAGTGATGGTTTCCACGATAGATACTTGTTTTGTTATTAGTCGCCATGACCCACCTCTGTGGTCGAATAAGGTGTAACTCTTACAGTGGACTGGACTACGGAAGACGGAAATATTAAGGCTTGAATTCCGTTCTGGTGTACTGGCCGTGGCTTTTATTAAATGGTTATCCTCTCTCCCTCCTCGCAAATTTTAACACACTTCCACTTAATACGACCTTACTCATTCCTATCACATTAGCGTACTTAGTATATTATGCATAAATCCCGAACGGGTAGTAAGACATGGTGACAAAATATATAAAACCAAAAGGATTCGCCATTCTGGTTGATCATTCACACGGTAACAGTCTACTTGCTAGAAATTCGGAATGTTCGCCCGTGTGAACAGGTCATCAAAGTGCTGCTGTCATATGGACTATCTTTCCTTCCTAAAGTGTTCAACTAAGCAGACAAGGAAAGGGTTTAAGAAATAGAGGGAGAGAGAGGGAGGTAGGAAGATAGCCGAGCACAATCAGTAGCATTGTTCTTGAGTATAACCGCTGTGTGGCCACGGTTTGGACAAGACAGTGTTGCTAGTATATTCCATTCACGGTAGGAATTGACTTCTGAAAGGCCTTTTTCCCTACTCATAAATCTACTATATAGTAGGATATTGGTAGGAAAAAAGACCTTTCAGAGAGTAATTCCTACCGTGAATGGAATATAGTTTGTGTTTACAATAGTTTTAGGAAACCAATAATAATACTTTCACCGGCTATTTCTCTAGTTCAAATAGTTTGTTTTTGTCAACCTAAGAAATTATGAAAAAAAAAACTAGTTTTCATAGTACATGTTTTTATCTAACATGCGTTCATATACGACTTAAAAATTAAAAGTTATAATGTATGAATATTTGTGATTAAAAAAATTTCAAATTGGTATTCAAATATATGTAGGAGGGATGGGCTCTAAAATGTATTAAATTGTGTGTAATTCCAAAAGCTTTATAGACTTTTCTGAAATTTATCTGGGTTTCTTAAAAAAACAAGGAAATTTAAATGTTATCTTTTCTAAGACGAGAAGAGAACTAATGTAAATTATTTTAGTTAACCTATTGATGATAAAATATTGAAGTATGATTTATGAACATAACGGGTCTACAAAGCCGCGAATACATTTGTTTCTTTACTTCTTTTTTTAGAACCACATCTTACTACCCCTTCGGTTTATACGCTTTTGTACTAGTTACGCTAATGTGTTAGTGATAGGTAAAATTGAATTTACAGGAATTTCACCCACATTTGTGTGGAATTTGAGTGGAAAACCATTTAGGGAAAACCTCCCTCATTACACCCGAATCAAACCCCGATCTCTGTCATCAGCAGTCTAGTCTATTGCGAGAGTAGCGTGTTGGACCATGCGGCCACCAAAGCAAGTGTTTCTTACTACTACTACTATCACCATTATTACTACTATCCAGGCGCGGATTAAGGGGGGTCAAAGGGTCAGCTGACCCCTCTGTGGTATTTAGAAAATTAATTAAAATATATACATTTAGAAAGAAAATACAAAAAAAAAGTTAAATCATACATCTTGCCTAGGGATGTTCGAATGTTCTTATTTAATCTCAGGCGAAGCAAAGATTGAAAAATGTGAAGTAAGGTTGAAGCTGAAACCAAATACAGTGGGTTTTTTCTTGTCAAATAACACTAGTTTTAATTTTTAAATTATCTACTAATACTTCTAAATAAAGATAAAGTTTAGTAGGGAAAAAACAAACTGTATTATATTAATTTTATGTTGACCTATCTGAGTTAATCCCTGCTTTCGTTATAGGTAGATGTAATTTAATCACCAGTATGTGTTAAAATACTTTTTATTACTGTTGTGTGATGATTATAATTTATATAAATGGATACTATTTAGTGATTTTCAAGTATTTTCGTAATTTATAGAGGTTTTATTATTTCTTCAAAACTTCTCAAAGATGCTAAGGTTATCTACAGTAGCCCCATGGCTTCTTTGGTGCTGACTGATAGCTCACAGCTCACAGCTCACAGCTTACAGTCAACATTTAGGTATATACCTAACTATTGACTGTCAGAAGTGACGGCTGCGAAACACATGTTTTTGCAGATAATGTCGTTTGGCGTAGGGATACATAACTGGGTCTGGTAAGGTAACTTTATAAGCTTTTAGCTGTCAGCTGTAAGCTGTCACTCAGCACCAAAAAAGCCATGGGGCTACTATATGAGTCATCTAGCCTCGACTGTGTGTGTGTTCGAGTGTGAAGGTGGGGAGGGGAAAGTTCGAGGAAACTGTTGGTACTACCCTACCCACACGTGCCAATCAATGTTTCTGGGAAATATGAAAGAGTTCGGACAGCTTTAACTTGTTATCTTACCCAATAATCCCACGTCCAAATGTGCTTACAAGACAACTTGTTAAAATTCCAGTGGCTTAACAATGTAAAGAGAGTAGGGTAAACATACCAAAGGTTTGTATCTATAAAAATGTAAGGAGAGTAGGGAAACATACCAATAGGTTTGGACCTATAAAAATGTAAGGAGAGTAGGGAAACATACCAAAGGTTTGTATCTATAAAAATGTAAGGAGAGTAGTGAAACATACCAAAGGTTTGTATCTATAAAAATGTAAGGAGAGTAGGGAAACATACCAAAGGTTTGGACCTATAAAAATGTAAAGAGAGTAGGGATACATACCAACAGGTTTGGACCTATAAAAATGATTAATTCATAACTATTAAATAATGACAAATGGACAAGGTAATTGAAAAGGGGTCTTTTGGCTTAGCATGCCTATGCTATTAGCCTGAATAAAATTTATATCTCCCAAAATTTGATATCAGAGACACAAACGTCCAATTTCTCCAGGAAAAATGTTCCTATTCTAGGTTTGGTAACAGCTTTGACCAGCTATATTCCATTCACGGTAGGAACTACTCTCTGAAAGCTCTTTTTTTACTACCAATATCCTACTATATAATATATTTCTGCTAAGGAAAAGGGCCTTTGAGAAACCTATTCCTACGCTGAACAGACATTACGTTTTTATTTACAGTCCTATTTTCATAGGAATAATGTTATCTAAACGCAAGAAAAATCACTAGACCTAATTTCACGTATTAATACGTCAAGTCATGGGATATTTAGCTGTCACTTTTGATCAATATTTTCAATAACAATTAAATAATATGAATATAATAAATTGTTACCAATGGTTGGTTTTTTGATCAGCGCGTTCTACTGCCTGTTTAGGCTACACGCAAATACGGTGTTGGAAAAGAAGATAGAAGACAGGCGGGGGAAACACGGGAAGCACAAGACAGTTCCTGATGGTGTAAAAGCGTCAATTTGAAGCCACATCGACAATATTCCCAGAATTGAGAGCCATTATTGCGGGGCAGTTTCCAAAAAGCAGTACATCGAAGGTGGAAAAACTATAAAAGATTTGCACAGAGATGATGTGCAAGAATGCAATGTAAAGTGAATGACACCTGGAAATTACGTCATGTATGCAAGGATATTCAACGAACAGTTCAACATGGCTTTCTTTAAACCCAAGAAAGACCAATGTGAGTTGTGTACGGCATACGTAAAGTCAAGTTCAGAAGAAAAAACAGCAATACAAGAACTGTATGAAGTACATTTACTTGAGAAAGATATATCACGCATCGTAAAAGAAAAAGATAAAAAGAGCAACAGTGAAGTAGCGGTCTATGATCTGCAAGCGGTCCTCCCCTATCCGATAGGGCAAACATCGTCATTATATTATGTGAGCAAGCTTGGAGTTTATAATTTTACTATTTTTAATTTGAAAACAAATGACGTTTCATGCTACGTTTGGCATGAAGGAGAAACGAAACGGGGAGCCAACTAAATAGGAAGCTATGTCTTCAAATATTTACAGAACTTGAATGAAAAGACTGAAGTAACATAAATTATTTTTTATAGCGACAACTGTGCAGGTCAGCAAAAAAAATCAGTTTCTTGTAAACCTGTACATACATGCCATGAGAAATTTAGAAAATATAAAGAGTATTGAACACAAATTTCTGATTACCGGACACACACAGAACGAGAGAGATAGTGCACACGCGGTCATTGAGCGTCAAATCGCGAGGGCACGCAGGGCAGGCCCAATATTTCCACCAGAACATTATTACGCGCTTATACGAAAGGCAAAGATATCGTGGGCTCCTTACATTGTTCACGAGATGTCTCTCAAGGACATTTATGATCTTAAAGAACTTGCAAGTGAGCAAGGGATCACAATTAAAGTGCCACTAAAGGACAAGAAGGTGATAAAGACTTGAAAAAGACAAGCCAGGCATCATGTCCTATAAAATGTCGTTTGGACAATACAATCTTTATGAAAGGAAGATCGGCACGAGGAGGAGTTCGGGTGAACCTACAATAATTAAGCCAGCTTACCAAAAGAAAGTGGGAATCCACGACAAGAAGAAAAAAGGACTGCTATCATTATTATCTAAAATATGCGTGCCTGACACATATTCAGAATTTTATAATAACTTTTAGATAGTTCAATACATTATGCTTTTTTTATATAACATTATTTACTTTATGTGCTTTTTCTATAACATTACTTACTTTTTCTGTTCCTTTTTGTACACATACTCAGGATTTTATAATCACTTATACATTATACTTTGAACACACAAAGTTTTGTTTTTGTTCAAGGTGCTATTGCCCAAGTACCAAAAATTAAGAAAATAGATCTAGAAAAACGTCATGAGTCAAAGTATAGTTACTAAAAAAAATATCGAGGAAATTTTTAAAGATAAATTAATGAATATGATTTTTTAGAATAACTGAACCAACAATACTAATTTTAGTTAGTCGGACTTATTCCAGAAACTTAGTGTGGAGGACTTAAAGAAATTTAAATTTTTGAGAAAATTTCTATCGTCTCTACTGAAAAATGTTACTTTTTTTACGTGTGTGACGTTTTTCTTCCGGACCAGCGATGTGATAACTAGTGTTTTTAAGTTTTTCTTCGTCAGGGAGGGTGTGCTCATTTAAAATAATAAAATAACCTCACTATTCATTTAAGATGACTATGAAATAATTGAATTGAATAATAGACCAATATAACTACGTAGTAATAATTGAGCATCATGGTTTCCCAAAGAGACAAGATATGCCACCAGAAGTTTATTCTTTGATATTTAGCCATGTTTTAGCAGTATTAAGGATCACCTTTAAGATAATTTTTATTTGTGTGTTTTTTATTCTTAGGTTTTTTCATCTGCCTCTACCAAACTAAGAATGTATACCATATCACTTTTCATACATTTCCCAGAGCCTTATTTTTTGATAGCCTTTTAACTTTTATGTTTCATGGGGTGACTCTTCGACCACATTGTAGGGTTTAAATTTTCTTCCGTACTGAAAGGCAGATTATATTATTATTATTAGCACCGCGTCTTACTACCCGTTCGGGTTACATGCACTTACACTAATGTGTAATGGTAGGGTGATTGTGTCAGTTTAACGTGGAATCCGAACCACGATGGAGGCCTGGCATTCCTCACATTCACAAGATGTCTTGTCAGAGGTGAAGGAAGGATTTGGTAATCAGATAATCAGGATTGAACCCCGGCCGCCAGCATAGAAGTCTGACACCTTACCCCTAGACCACCAGGTCAACTGAGAGGTAGATTAAATGATCTAATAGTTTTGGAGATATTTCAAGCTATTTCTCCTCCCAACCAATTTCGGTTCCTACAATCCCATTTGGAAAGCTTAAAGACTCATTTGGTAGTTTGCTATAGTTCTTTTACGTGCCTGCCTAATTTACAATTTCAACCACACCTAAAATAGTGATCTACATTACGTTAATCAATTTCAAGATCTACATCTCCCGTTTTAGAATTTTGAAATAACATTTATTCAGATATAATTCGGTTATCTGGGCAAATATATTTAATTCCATATCAAATTTAAATTTAATTTTACAATGATTTTTTTCTCTCTGCTAGCTTGGAAAGTGTTGAGACCATTTCTTCTAACTTATTTTGAAATCTCAAATTTAGATTTTTCATTATTTGGGGTGGTCGTCCTAAAGGATTGCAAGTGTTTATACTTTGTGCCACATTTAGAGTAAATTTTACATTCGTTTTTGAAAGGCTTAGCTCCCCTTCAACCCAAATCTACGTTATTTTATTAAAAAAAACTAGTTACTTGCAAAATTTATATTCTATACCATACTAAAAGAGGTTTATTACTATAATTTTAGAAATTTCTAATCCATTATTATTTTGCAATTTTAAAATGGTTGGGCATTGGTGTGGTCTCTTTCTTTACCATATTGCCATATCTCAATCTTTCATCTCAACGACAAATGGTGGATAATTTAAGTTTTATAAATTTCCAGCCCGGATAATAAATCATAAGCCCATTTTGAATTTTAAATGTTCACTCTCTTCTGATTAATTGGGTTTGACACTATATTCAATCAAATATTTCAACTTTCTACTATAACTACCATAAACCTTTTTTTAATTTTGAGGGTGACCTGGTGGTCTAGGGGTAAGGTGTCAGACCTCTGTGCTGGCGGCCGGGGTTCAATCCTCGGTCCAGGCACAAATTTATCTGATTACCAAACCCTTCCTTCAACTCTGACAAGACATCTTGTGAATGTGATGAATGCCAGGTCTTCACCAAGGTTCGGATTCCACGTTAAACTGTAGGTCCTTCATTTAATCTCACAATCACCCTACCATTGCACATTAGCGTAGGTGCGTATAACCCGAACGGGTAGTAAGACGCAGTGCTAATAATAATAATAATTTTAATTTTGAGACCCGCCTCGGTGGTGTAGTTGGAACGTGCTTGACGTGTTGAGCTCGAATGCTGAGGACGGGGAGATCGT
>CABFOV010002278.1:12488-24832 GCA_902141375.1 Timema poppense | reverse complement strand
CCCCTTTCCCTCCCCACGACTCAGCAAGACTCAAAGTATGTTGATAAAAACTTAAATCATAATGATGTAGAACTAAACCATATATCACTGCATATGAGTACACAAGCTACATTTTAAAACCATGCTTAGGGCTTAGTATTCAAAGGGTTAACTTTTATGCCCATTAAAAGTGCACTTAAATTTTCCAATTGGTAAAAGCGCAAAACATAATAGCTTCGATAGATTGTATACAAGGTCAAAGTCAGATAAAATTGTAACTAGCATCGCGTTATTTAGATTTTAGGCTATTTTTAAACCATTAAAAAATAGAGGTGTTTGAAAACAATATTATCAGAAGCCACCACTTATATATATATTTAAGGCTATTAACACAAACTAACTTTTATTATTACCTGGTACCGCTCTTATAAAATACTTCAGAATATATAATACCCCATCCTATTTCGAATAAAGCTACGAATAAGTAGTTTTGACCTGATTGGGATTAAAAATAGCAAATCTGCCGGAGCTATTTAGTCAACACATTAGACACATATTGGTTACGAAAGTATCGTTGATGATCCCTATAGCAAACGAAGCCATCAATAACTTGTAATACCCGCTTCGGTGGTCTAATTGTTTAAAACGTCACTCTCGCAATACACTGGTCTGACCAAGACGGGGAGATAGGTGTAATGGGGGTGTTTTTTTCCAAAATGGATTTCCACTATCGCTCCACACAGTTACGGGTACACTTCCTTTCAATTCAACCTTCCTCTTTCCTAGCTCATCAGTGTAATTAGTACATACACGCACGATTGGAATGGGTAGTAAGACGCAGTGCTAAAAATATAAAGATAAAATATTGTAATAAAACGAATTGTTTGTATTGTGACGTCATACCTAGCTCCCACGACAACTTGATCCCTGGAGATGTCGAAGAGAAGCTGTGAAAATGACGTCACACCAGGATCGGTGAACCTATCTGCAGTTGGCAGCAGATCTGGAAACAAAACAGCGGGTGTCATTTCAAGAAGTTGGGTAAAAGCTCAGTAAACACCCGATTATTCATAATCGGGATATCCGGTTGAAAGGTTTATCCTAGTTTTACCGGATTCACCCCGATTTTAACACTTTGGGTACAAATGACCGAGTATTTCAATCAAATTGTGGATTTTTGGAGGATTCCTGTTGATCCTGTAGTGTGACAAATATCACCAACGATATTGTATTTTGGTCTTAAATGAACATACTTTCTAAGGAACTGTTAATCTGGCATGCTATAAAGATTAAAATATATTTTACTAAGTTTGATTAATAAAGGACTTTTTACTCTAATATATTATGTGCAAAGTCTCACTTTCATCAACCCGGATAGCTTAGAGTTTATTGTATGGCATATAGGCTATATACATAATAAATATATCCTAACACCTCCACGAACGGGGCAGAAAATAGCCCAGTTCATAAATTGTGTGGCAATCGTGCTGCCTAGTTCACAAGCTATTTTATGGACTGGGCCGGTTTTTGCTCCACTCATGAAAAGGAAGGACAAGCGAAGAACAGATTTTGAGTTAATTTAATTTTTAGTCGTTTTAGAATGGAAGGTTAAGTTGAGATAGATTGGGTTAGTTTAATATAGTATCTTAAAACTAATTTAGTTAAGCTTGTAGTAGAGACAACAATAAGTTCCAGTTCAAGGAAATGGCAAGAATTGATGAAATTTTTGCCTAGTTAGTGAAATGACCACGCGAAGAAGCCAGTTCACGGAATTATCAGAAATTGGCCCAATTAATGATATGGACAGTTTCATAATTGGGGTGTAACATATTAACCACAAAAATAAAATCAGGGAAAACTCTCTTTGTGACTTCTCCATTTATCTCGCTTAGACCGCTGATGAATTCACTTAAATGCACGTCCAACCATTCTTTAGGCATACATTTTTTTTTTTTCATTTCCAAGCAGTGAGTAGTTAAAAGCAACAGCAGTTATTGATTAATTAACATTATATTGTAGCGAATCTCTATAGTAAAAGACATGTGATGTCGATATGTCTGTACAGATCGTTTCCCAACCTTTCCGATAAGGTACAAAGCTGTTTGCAATGCATTGCATGGTTATCCCGGGCAACTCTTTTATTTGCTTCAAGTAGACAGAAAAAAAAGTCTCGTCATTTTATTTATTCTTACCCAAATTTAATAAACTTAAAAAATTATAGAAAAAAAAATTTAACTTGCAGCTTCGTGAGACATATGTTCGTACACAGGGACTATAAGTTTTAAAATCTCATACCTCTGCGTGCGGTAGATATCGCGCAATGCTCATTGAGAGACAGACAAGGAAACAAACTTAATTTTATTAATATATATATATATATATTAAAAATATGTAGGCCTAATACCTAAAAGTCTGCATTGGTGGGCATAGAGCATAAATGTCAAATTATTTTTGTATATTTTTCTGTTGGTGAGGAGGTGGGGGAGGGGGAGTTGGATCTTTGCTGGGTGTAGGGGGAGTTATATTTCCTAAATTGCTCCCCACTTCCCCTCCAGGTAAATTTAGATACTGTGGGCTTTTATTAACATAAATGACTAAATTGAGAGTCAAGCCTATTATTTTTTCTTATATTTTCTAATGTATTTTACTAATCGTACAGGCTACTAGAGATGGGAAAAACAGTTATTTTACGATATCAGTGAATACAGTGACTGATTTTAAAATATCGGTGATTTATACCAGTGATTTTTCACTGTTAGTATTTAGCTGCTGTCCTAGTAGGCGCGTACAATCGAGTATCGAGTATTTTTGAGTATGGAGTATTTTTGAGTATGGAGTATTTTTGAGTATGGAGTATTTCTGAGTACTGGGTATTTAGTATTTACTCGAATAATCCCATGACATTCGGTTGTCGGTTGGAACTTGAAAGGAGAACTAATTACTTGGAAGTTTGGCGGCTTGCAATGGAATTCGATACTTAAAGACTTAACATAAGCTCTTTCTGTCGGCACTCGGCAGTCGGCACTGACATTGACATTATTGACATACAGCTACCTAATCTCCGGGTTTCGTGTTGCCTGACTAATGTACAGTCAATACAAAAGTATGCGTTTTAAGAAGTTTAATACAATTGAAAAATAGAGAAATAAAATATGTTATTTAGTATTTTATAGTGAAATGTTATGTAATTTGGGCAAAATTAGTGGTCCAACAAACATTATGTTAAACTTTAATACCAATATTAACTTATTTTACGTACTATGAGAAACTCTTGTAATTGTGTAATTTATTTAGTGATCTATTTCACTACAATTAAAATTTATGTGAGATTAAAAATGAAAATAACATAATGGTGATTTGTTTAGAAAACGTTTGGAAAGCAGGTCATATATTATTTTATTGTAGTGTTATTTTAATTTAAATACCGTACATGTAATAGTAGATGAGCTATACATCTATTAGAAGCAAATAAACCTATAAGATGTTAGAAAATATTTAATCAATTATTATATAAACACACTTTAGATTATACTATATGATGATGAGGATCATCAACGCATTGTAAATAATATAATAAGGGTTATTTCTATTTTGTTACTTATTTTAATTCATTATTTACGATTTTGGGGATAGGATCACTGAAAAAAAGAAATGATTTTTTTTCGTAGCCTACTTTTAAAAATAATCCGAAATGTGATTTGCTTAGTAAGCTAAGCTTGCTTTTGAATTTTGCTCTTAACAACAAATGTTTTGTATTGAAAATGCATGTGAAGGAAACATTTAAACTATTAAAGTCATTTTTACGTAGCAATCTTATACTGTTTTTGATAAATGAGCTCTAAGAGATCAAGTGTTTTAAATAGGAATAACACGTAAAACATGCCAGTCAATAAGGTCGATTCTCAATTTTAGTTGGTATAAAATAAAAAATAAAAGAATAACAAAGGCCGTGAAGCGAGTATTTATTCGAGTGTCTAGAAAAAGAAGCAATACTAGCTCCGTAGCTCGAGTTTTGCGAGTATTTCGAGTATTGTGAGTATTTCGAGTATTGTGAGTATGCGAGTATGCGAGTATTGCGAGTATTGCGAGTATGCGAGTATCTCCGATCACTGATATCTCAATCACCGATACTTTTGGGATCGAGTAACTGGGAGTATCAGTGATCAAATGGTATCGGTGAAAAAATCACAGTCAGTGATATATCGCCCATCTCTACAGGCTACACGCATTTAACAACGCTGATTGGGTAAGAAAGAGAAGTAACCTAAATTGTGTGAAGGTGGAGGGAAAAACAATGAGTGTAAATCACTATCAGTACACTCGTCCAGGATTTGAACCTGACCTCTTTATCAACAACGAACCTGACTAGATGAGCCTACCATGGTTGCGCGTAAGTTAAACAAGTTCCAGTATTGAGTGCACGCTATAAAGGCTTTTCCCTGTTTTAAGAAATTATTTTAAATATCACTATAGTTTAAGAGCGTGCATCAAATGCCCATCAATTCTGTGATACAGTCAGATCAAGATCGTAAATTTACACGAACACTGTTGCACTTCGATCATTTCTGATTAAACGTTAATGAAGATAAAGAGTTAAAAGAAGTTCCTAATACAGAACATCTTTGAAATATTAAATTATATTTGTATAAAAACAAGTTTGAAAAGGCTACTTTTGACCATTTTAGAATGGCTTCCAAGCTAAGCAATACGCACATATCTATTCTGTCATACTATACTGTAGTTATTAACAAGAAACTTTGTCCTCCATCGTCACCACGGAAAATGTCGAATAATCATTCAAATACGAATGCACTGCACACATTTCTGGCATTTCTTGGTATTTTCTTTTTCCCATATCTCCCATACCTCGTATAATACAGGAACTGAGTTGGGCCTGTTATTATGAACGCTATTAATTACTGGTATTAATAATCACTCTCTTAACTACAAACATAAAATATAATCATACATCACTAAACGAAAATTAAACGGCAATAATAGATTTGTGGATAAATTTTGATCCAAATTTGAATAGTGTTTGAGTAGAAAGGGGGAGAGGAGTAAAGCTTTGTAACTCTTCTTCAGATTTTTAAAAATATACATAAATTGGCGTACGTTTAATATCCAAGAAAATGTAGACACATTACGTTTGTTATGAATACAAACGTTAGATACATAAACAATAAGAAAGCGCCTAAAGATATCTGGTCGAACTACTTGCAATACACATGCGAGAAGTTGGTTTGCATACCTCTAAGGAGCCATGTATAGTCTGTTTACTATATAGAAAATATGATATGACAGTTCAATGTAGACTCTTTTATGAATTGTCACTACAATCCATGAGATCAGCTGGAGGGATCCTTTTTCAAAGTTGTAACAAATATGACCTCTTTATGGTGAGCTAAGGTCAATAATGGCTGTTATGGATTTGATTTTTATTTAATCTTTTGAAAGGTAATTTTATAGTGATCATAGTATATGCAGTACAGAGATAAATTAATTACAACAATGTTTAGGAATCAATGAGAGATATTTCTAGATCAATGTTTCAAAATTCTCTACCAAAAATTTAACAGGTCACAAAACGTGAAGAATTGGGATAAATCATTTTTTACTCGCGTTGTCTGTTACAATAATTAATATTTTATTGGAGTTAATTACCGAAATTCTGATCGTTTAGTTGATTGCCTACACCTTTTTTTAAAAATGTTTGTTTATCTTTGAGTGATTTTACGTCATAAAGATGATTTTAACTTTTTATGAACAACTTATTAATTCAAGGATTTTTTGTTTTGACTATTCTTGTCAATGTATTAACAGAAAAAGTATTTTCTAGTTAAGCTATAAATTCATTTTTTTAATAAAACTATTTTTTAAATGTATCTCAAAAAATCTAATTTCTTGTAAGATGAAATTTTATATCAAAATAGATTGACAGCCAAATATGGTTTAGTGTAAATAAATATAGCTATAAATTGTAGTTATCTAAAAAAAATGGTACAACAAAATTGAATAAACTTTCTCATATTGTGTATTATAGATTGGAAGAATATTTTCAGAAATATGTTTTAAGCAAACTACCCTCAAGTAAGTTTTCCAAACATCCTGTTAATCCCAATAAACACTCTTTATACATAAATTCAAACCAATGTATGAAAATATTTTAAACAAATTTCAACTTTTCAACAATATGTTATTTGTAGACACCCTACAAATTATTTTAAATTTGTTGAAATAAAAATTTATTCTTATTTATTATGAAACACTATTCCCAAATACCAATTTTTTAACTCGATCGTCAAGGAAAAATTTTAAAAAAAACTCAATTTTTGTACATAATTTGTCATAAGATATAACGATCTAATTAATTTATTTTATAAAAATAAATACCTATTATTATTGATGAAGTAAAATAGCCCCATATACTAATTTTGGATTAAATCATTAGCAAAATTAGAAAAAAAATACTTAAATATTACCAAAATCAGTCATCAGTAAACCACCACTCTTTAAAATATTAAAATAAAAAAAGTTTAGTAAGCTATCAGTGAACCAATTTTCTCAAAAAAAAACAGCATAGAGTTTTATTTTTAAGTCAAACACTCCCCAAATATACGTTTTGAGCAAAATCGTTTTAGCCATTTTCAAAATATTTCAAATTGTTAAAAATAGCTCATCAGAACACTATCCTTTAACAAATCTTTGCCCAAAAACTAAGTGTACAGTGTTATTTTAGATAAAAAAAAATCATTAGAGCAATTTTCAAAAGATTTGTAACTTAAAAAAAAATCACACATCAGTAAACTACAATTAATTAATCCTTGGTATTTCCCTATAGCATCTAGATCAGTGATTCTTAACTTGGGGCGCGTGCCCTAAAGGGGGAAATTTGCATATATAGGGAGGGGGAGTTTTAAAAATAGTACAGTAAGAAAAACCTTTTTAATTTATTTGCGAAAAGATAAAAACTTTACATGACTCAAAATTGGTAAACAAATTATGTACCTTTGAGGATTGCATGTAGTTATTTCGAAGTAGATTTCAAGTGTCACAACAAATGGTGTTATTTACGTCTTAGCAGTTAACTTAGAAGTAAGGTTATTTAAAAAATATATCGGCTTTGACACTATCAATAAAAATATAACCTCGAGCCAAAATGGCTGACAAAATCACTCGGCCCAAACCTCTATCAATATATCTAATATATTTCATGCATAAACATATTAAAGAAACCTACTCGATATCACAAAACGAGGGGACTAAAGAATGAATCTAAATCAATTGGTTCCTGAAGTCGAAACCACTTGTAGTAAACACCTATCTCAAGGACCTCACTAACTTATAATCAAACTTGATGGATTTTTTCTTGAATTTAATGAGCTTGGACTGCGAGGACTGAAAAGGTTAGTTTAAATTTACCGTCTCTCACCTAATATTGTAAATTTAAAGTGGTATTATCAAATACATTAATTAATTTTTGTTACATTATAAATTTTACTATAACAATGCAACACCGTATTTATTTTATAATAATGGGGGTAAGGGGTCCATCACATTTTTTGAAGTATCGAGATGGAGCATGGCCGAAAAAAAGGATAGGAATCACTGTTATAATATAAAGTTTGAACAAAATCCATCAAACTGTTTCAACTATGTGGTCAAGGACAAAGTAAAAAGCAACCAAAGGGATGTGAACATTTGGTTTTGGCCATTACTATTAGTCTTTTATAGGTAGCTATCTAAATCTAAAACTGTAAATCACACATTGGTAGGTATTGAATATCTATCTAAATTGAAAGCTGCAGATAATACATCGTGACGTATAAATATACGTAGTTAACCTAGTGTGTGTTACTGCCAAAAACCACCCTTTCACAGTGCTATCCCTGTATAAAACTCAAAAATAAATCTAAATATCCAATTATTATAATATGAAATCTGTGCCAAACTGTTTTTTGTGTTCTGAAAATAGTTACAAGTTCAATATGCAGAGCACGGTGAAAACAACTAAATAATCAATGTTAATTGCACACGAAACATTGACAAGTTTGTTTATGGACGCGAAAGAACTAGGTTTCTCCCTTTTTTAACAAATCAATTATTTTCTTATTTGTAAAACAAAATAAAAAAAACACATATATTTTACACAATGAAAGATTATGAAAGCTTCCGACTACTTCATCCTAGAATATGACAAGTATCCGGACAATTTATTGCACTCTTAATGAGCTAACAAGCCCGAACGGGTAGTAAGACGCGGTGCTTATAATAATAATAATAAATGGACCACTAGACTAGAGTTGGCATACCATTAGTAACAATGGTGGCGGAAATTTTGTGTAAAGTGTCTGGGTGAAACCTTAGCTAAAAAAAAGAAGTTATTTTAGAGACTTATGCGCCCCACATCCCTCCGATGTTTTAAAACCAAAAACCAAATATCCTCCCTTTTTATGGAATTTTATTTCCCTAGATTTTTTGAAAGATGCCTCTTTAAGTTATTTGCAATGTCCAGTTTTGGCAGTTTTTTTTTTTCAACCGGGTGTTCTTAGAAGCTACTCTAAGAAATACTTAGTACCTAGACAAATGTTGACATGATGATGCCTCCAGGAGCCATTTGAATTGGCTATTCTTCAGTTTTTTTTTTAAATTTGTATGCTTCTAGAATATATTTTGAAGTTGTTTTCAATTTTAATAAGATTTTTGTTTGTCTTCAACACACAGCCAAACCCGCCACGGTGGCGTAGTTGGCTAACGCGCTTGTCGTGTTGAGCTCGACTGCTGAGGATGGGGAGATTGAGATTCGAATCTCGGTTGGGTGAACTGGGGGTGGTTTTTCCTAAATGGTTTTCCACTATACTTCCACGCAAATGCAGGTTCACTTCCTCTAATTCAACCTTCCCAATTCCTAAATCATTAGAGTAATTAGTACTTAAAGCGTATAACCCGAACGGGTAGTAAGACGCGGTGTTAAATATTATTATTATTATTATTATAACACACAGCCAAATGACTATTCCTTACATTTGTGTGTGTCGCCAGTCTTATCGCCTGCCCAGTCTATCAAACCAGCCTTATCGCCTGCCCAGTCTATCAAACCAGCCTTATCGCCTGCCCAGTCTATCAAACCAGCCTTATCGCCTGCCCAGTCTATCAAACCAGCCTTATCGCCTGCCCAGTCTATCAAACCAGCCTTATCGCCTGCCCAGTCTATCAAACCAGCCTTATCGCCTGCCCAGTCTATCAGAAACTGATACTATTTTAAGTAAACTGAAGTGGGGGCTGTAAATACCAGACTGAGAAACCTTTTGATTTTTATGTCAATTCGAAGAAAGATATTTCAAATGTAAGTTCGTCAGGATGTTTTAAAAAACTACACAATTCTTGACAGTTGACGTTAAAAGCCAGTGACTATTTCTGTCCTGCTTTTCAGGAGTTAATCCCATTTCGAATTGATGGTGAATCAATCGACAGTTGATTGTTTGTCATTATAAAAAAACTTTAAAAACGTTCATACTGCCTCCAAATAATCATATTTTAAAAAAAACAGTGAAACATAATTTTGTACATTCATCTTTTTTATATACAAGGCCATCTTTCAGTTTCAAATTCGATAATTTCGAAGCGGAGTTAAATAAGTCAAAAGGGGTAGGAATTCTCTCGGGGGAGTAGGGGTGGTTGCCTTCTTTGGTTACACCTCTTCTCGCCGTAAGAACCTAATTTGACAGTTTAAAAATATACTAAAAAAATGTATGTATTAATACGCTGAGTCTCGCGTCCAGCAGTTGTCAACTTTAAAGATGTCAATGTTGACAGCTACACAGTGAAGAAAGTAGCATTTGTCAAAGTGGGCCACCTTAGGATACATTTATTTATTACTACTAACCTGAAAAAGGTAGAATGTAGTTGGGGACACGTATATTATGTTCTATGCTGTCTCTATTGAACCATCTCCCCCTGCCCCGTCTCACCTGCAACGAAGCTGCGTCGGGACCATGACTTATCTGTAATCACTCCTAGGTCCCATTGTGACTTTTGTTTCACTGACTGTAGGTCACGTGGGTCGTGAACAGCAGGGGCAACAGAACCGGCAGACCAGACGTGATCTATCGGGACAACAACATACCACGGTCCAGCGGAGATTGTACAAGAGGGGCGGAGTGGTCATACACGTATAGTGGAACAGACTGCATCAAGGATCATACACGTATAATATAGCATATCTCATCATGATCATATACATATAGTTTAGTACATTGCATCAAGTATACATGTATCATACATGTATAATGGAGTCTATCTCATCATGATCGTATACATATAGTTTAGTATATCACGTCAAGAATAATATACTTTTAGTTGAATATATTGCACCAAGGACCGTATAGCCTACGTATATCGTAGAATACTGCAGTAGCTTTACCACACTTATAAAGGAGCCTACCAGCATTTTACAACAAGAAAATTGTCGTATACATGTTGGTTTGGGCATGTTGAGAGGATGAGTTTTAATCGAGTGACGAAGAAAATATATGAATATTTAGAAAAATAAAATTCAATTTTAAGTGAATTTAAGTTGGACAAGTTGTATTAGAATGAAGTGAAAAATCTGGGTGTGTAATATAAATGTAATTTATATGCACAATATTGAAAATATATTTGTAGAAGATTTGGTAATATTAATTACAAGTTATGTTACAATTTGATTGAGAAATGTGATGAAGTTATAGCAACCATCTAAAAATTAGGTACATTTTAAAATAATAGATATTTTAAAATGGCTATTAATTATATTTATGAATCTTTAAAATGTCCATGATTTTAAAATGTACCTAATTTTTAGAGGGTTGTTATAATTTCAACACATTTCTCAATTAAACTGTAACATAACTTGTGATTAATATTACCAAATCTTCTACAAATATTTTTTAAATATTGTGCATATATATTATATTTATATTACATTACTAGGTTTTTTCACGTCATTCTAATACAACTTGTCCAACTCATTTAAAATTGAATTTTATTTTTCTAAATATTCTCAAACGTTCCTTACTAAGCAATTCAAATGCTTTTCAAAAATATATGAAGGTAGAGATAGTGGATCAAAAGGAAGGGGTAGGCCATGTAATATGTGGCTAAGCGTTGTAGACGAATGTGTGAAAAAGAGAAATATTATGAGTTTTATGAATAAAAGAGCTTTTATGACTCGGTGTATGAATGTAGTTGAAGCGAAGGGAGTAAGCCAAGATATGGAAGTGTGGAGAAAGTTATTGAGGATGTATAAAGTAGAGAGTCATTGTTTTTTGAGCTATGTGCACAGTTTTTGCCTACCTTGTAAGGGAATCGGCGTGATGAGATATGATGTATGTAAGAATAATAACTCTAATTAAGCTTTAAATGCAATTTTTTGGATTGCATTACCTCTTACTACATGTCCGGCTACCTGAACCAGAATTTTAATTTTAATTAAGAAAAATGTATTGATACTTATTATATGACATTAATTTTGTGGTATAATATTTAATAAGTTTATATCAGACACCAACATTACTTGTTTCACACTAGGAACAACTTCATTATAGACATTTCAGATGGAGTAAGGAGGTAGGTCTTTTGCTGTTGATAGGAACAAAACATCATCAATGCTGTACATAAACAAAGAGGATCATTTTGCTATCATATTTGTCAGTAAATGTATGCATGAATCAAAATAATATCTGGTATAGTATAGTTGACAAATTTCCGAACATATAAATATTTTATCCTAATCATAAGTCATCTTGAACAAATGTCTCCCCCTAATGTTTTAAGGAATGTCCAAAATGGCTGGGTCAATTACTTTAAGAATACCTTTTTCAAGACAAGTAAAATTTTAAATAAGCAAAGAAATAATCATAAGAGTAACAAATAAAAGAATAAAATTGCCTATTATTCACTATTTTACGTTATTCTGAAAAATATTTTAAAGTTAATTTTGTTTTGTTTTTGAAATGAATGTTATGTGTGAGTCATTTGAAATAAGTAATTATATAGCAATAAAACTTTTCTATCTGCATAAATCATAATTCTGTGACTTGCAAAATGTCAAGAATAATAAAAAAAGAATCAATAAGTGATTTAAATAAATAAACAAAAACAAATAAACTTACAACACTGGGTACGCATATTTACTACAAGATCCAGAAACTCTTGTTTTCTGGTGACGTTGAGGTCAGGGTTTGATTCAGTCAATGTGCAATGAATATCATTTGAACTCGGGGTTAGGGAATTTAAAAAAATATATACTTTTAAGTGTAAACAAAAATGGGAACAACATACTACTTAGGGGTCATCCATAAACCACATTACGCTGTTGTAATGGG
>CABFOV010002278.1:0-12404 GCA_902141375.1 Timema poppense | reverse complement strand
GGGGGGGGGGGGGGGGGGGGTAAGGGGGAGAGGGAAGACACTTTAATGTCTACATGGTGTTAGCATGTTTTGAAATCATTTGTATTCAGGATTTAAAATTAAGTATATTCGTATTGAATATGAGTCCCTATTTTAGTCTCATTAAAGCTTGCCTATGAAAATAATGACATTCAATCTTGATTTTTAAAGGTTACGTGACAGAGTTTGGAAGGGGGTTAGTGTCAAATTATATGTCTACTTGGTGTTACACTGCGGGGTGGGGGTGGGGGTTAGAAAAAAGAAAACAAAAGATTATTTGGTTTATTAAATGATCCCTTCCATTTCAATACAAAGCTTAATACAACAGACATAAAGTAATAATCTGGTAAGAAAAATATTTTAGGAAATGCCAACGTATTTTTTGTGGTCAACATTGGGAACATTATAATTTAAGATTTGTATTATAGAAAACATATTATTGATTATACTATAAAAAGTAAGATCTGCAGATCATCCGACTTGACGTATTAAGACTAGTTTAATGTAAATTCTTTACCTGTCAAAGAGTTTCTTCATGTCTGATTTCTGATATTTCATATATGGCTGCTAATCACAGTTGTTAAGGTAGCCTATTGACTCTGCCATTGCATGATAAATAGGAGGAATGCGAATTTATTTCCTTATTCCGAGCCTAAAAACAAACTTATCTAGTTTAGGATAAAATACAGTTTAGAGCAGGGGTTCCTAATTGTGAGTGTGGAAACTAAATAATTGTAGTATGGAATTTATATGGTATGGGGATCTCTGAATACTATCGCTATTATCGGATTGTGCGTTTGGGATTTGCCGTTTTTCTATAAATAAATATGATAAGACCCTAGTTATTCATATGTAAAGTAAAATCAAACGATTGACATATTTTGAAGTGATACTGGTACCTAATAGGACAAGTGATTTTTTTAGCACTCCGTCTTACTAACCGTTTGGGTTGTAAGCTGACAGGCGATGATGAAGATTAATTCACCAGTCTGGCTAAGGGGATATGAGAACATATTGAACAACAATCTATTGGGGGGTCTATAATCTTAAAAAGGGTTAAGAGTCCTGTTATAAAGCATGCATATCAAACTTATGGCCCCCGGTCTATGAGACTGTATGCCCCCCTCCCCGCCGGACCTTTTGATGAATGCGACCCGATTCTTCCTTTTATAACCGTTGTAGACACCATTTAAGATTCGGATGGACATCTCGAGGTTTTGCAAACCTCTCTTCCTAGTGGTTCCATGTATGATCACCTCAGCAGAGTTGCGCTACTGTAGCTATGACAGTCACCCCACCAACTCCTCTCCACCTTCAATTCTTCACCCTTTCAGAGTGTCCTTATATTCCAGTCAATCGAGGCAGCCACGCCCCTCTCCCTAATATTTTCAACTTTGTTGCTTGCTACTCAACAAAAGACAAGCTATCACCTTTATTCTCTCCTAGGAGTGATGCCGAGTGGAGGCGAGATCTCGGATGGGTTTAGGGAGGAGAGGGAGGGGTGCTTCCGAAGGCAGAGCAATCTACCAGAAAGCTAGTGAACTTTTTCAACAGCTTAGACATGACTTAATTTGAAAATATCAAATTTTGCTAAAATTATTGTATTTTAAATATTCGTCATGTATGAGAGAACATAATCTTATTCTATATAATAATATAATAACCTCAAAACTATATTCTTGTATTTATTGTTTTATTTGATTTTAATTTAATTTAAACTACATCTTATTGTAAAAAAGTAAATATTAAATTTTAACTTTTTTATTAAATTAATTCATTTTAAACTTACAAGTTTAATATGATACAAAAAACCGCAAGTTGTTAATATGCGTATTTTCTAAGCAATAGAGTAAACAACTTTATCGTTTTTTATTGTAGGTATCCATTCGAATCTTAAGATTATGACATTTAGAAATGGGGCGGTATTTGTGGAAAACTGGTAAATGAGTTATGAGGTTTGTGACCCAAATTTTTACCCTTTACTCACCAGAGATTGATTACTAGAAATGGTTAGCTATGTACACCAAGTATGTGCATATAAGTGTGTGAACAAACACCCGAAACATCAAGGCTTACGGATATTCAATTTTAACAATTAATTATTAAAGTGACATGAACAAAAAATGTAAAGCTTAACATTCATACCCTTGCTGAAAAAATAAATCTGGGATAAAGGAGAGAATAAATCTTAATATGTTATATACCATATCTAATTTTAATTTTCTTTTTGTAATAATAAGGATTTCATAATTGAATTTTTATGACTTAAAATTCGGATACTATAGAATTTTACTTCTCCTTATGAGTCAATGATTATAAGTAGGCCAGTCTATTGGTTGGAATCTAGAAGTCCTGGGCTCAATTCTTGGTAGTACCATAGGTTTTCTACCAAAGGAGAATGGTTCCTACGGCTGTTATGGTCTGGTTTATTAGGCTTAAGCTGTACCTTGATTTTGGTCGAAGGAACAGTAGAGAAAATTCAAACATATTTCTTTGCGGCCAACATTGCTAACATTTTACTTTATTATTTGTGTTAGTTTATATGTATTGATCATATCCATCCAAAGTGACAGCTGCATATAATATGACTTGATTTATGAATATACTAAATTGTTTTAGTAACTTTAGTAACTAACTTGTACATTTCTTCCTTCCAAAATCATAGTGTAGGTTTAAGACATCTAATGACACCACATGATCAACATAATTACCATTAAATCATCTCATTGAGACAAGGTAACCGCACTTACATGGTGGCCCAACCTCACATATCAACCATTATCAGTAGAAGAATTGTTACCTAAAATATCAATTAGAAAATTTGATGAAAATTTTACTGCATAGTTTTAATCTCCTATCCTCGTCTCTAAACCAAAAAGAGAAAATCACTCCTCCCCCCGCATAGCCCCACCCCTTAAGCTAGTCCTGATATTTGACCCAGAGCTATTTTAAAACGTGTCAGTGATGCAACTGCGTGTTTAAGGGGGAGGGGGCAGCATCAGTTGGACTAAGAGAGGGTAAGGGGGTGCAAACAAGACTTTGACCGGGAATGTGTGAGATAAGATGAATACATTCTCGGAGCTGCAGAAAAACAACAACTTGCCTTGATTCAATATTTGAACGTAAGACGGGGATAGTCACAATGTGTAGTAAAAAGTTGTCCAAATTTTATTACAAACAAAAAGACTATAATCAATTGTTGTAAGGAGCTCAGTAATGGTGAAATGGCGAATATTTTTTTAAGTTAATTACAATCTTCATCTTCCTCGGGGAAACAAAAATCATAGAAACCTGAGTAGTTTGGCATAAACAAGGGAAGCAGTCTTCCGATTTATTTATGTTTATCTGGTTAAAACTTAATATTTGAGAAGAATAGAGAATCAATGTTTCATCAGACATCAACAAATTCGCTAAAATGGGCACTTGGAACACGGCATCAGTCTCCTCAGTTTTGATAGTGGGGCTAGAATCCAGGGCCACAATCCTACGCAAGAATTCTAGTGCATTTCTTCTAGGCGTCTACTTTAAAATCCCCTCTTGAAGTTGTCCGGATTAATGAAGGTCCGGAGATTAAAAAATGTCTGTAAATAAGGTGAGGTGGGAAACAGCCTTTACAAAAATCAGCCACATTTATTTTACATTTAAAGTAATACAAGTGGAAAATAATCCACAGGAAAGAAACTAATATGTACTGTATATTATTTATGGGATATTTTGGTCCTTTAGTCTGACTTTACTTAGAAATTGAGTGTCTTTGTTCATCCACACTAATAGGTTTGGAAAAAAAAACCTGATATTCTGTTGTAATTCTATTAATAGATAGCTCCTATGCTTTTCATTGGGGTTATATTTTGGGAAAAGGGCTCTCCGGATTAAGCAAAGTATTGTCTAGTAGGGTACAGATTAATGAGGTTCTAATGTATATAGATTTTAAATAAATAGTTACCGGATGGATGGTAGGCCTAAAACATAGATAATTTTAAAAAAAAAGTCAGATCAAATATGGCAATAGATCAGGGAGGGAAAAAATATACTTTTTCATATTATTCAGTATTCTAATAATAACAAATCAGAAATAAGCTACGCAAACAATTCAAATCTACTTTATGTACCAACTGGGATTGAATGAAATTCTCTTAAATCTGATCGACCTTCCTAATCATTTGGCCACAAAAGACAAGTTTTATTGGTTTTCGTTTGATGTTTCATGTTGAACATGTTTAAGTTTGTTATTTACTAATACATCGGGATTTGCAAATATACATTAAAATATTTCAATTTAAAAAAATCAGCCAAAGATAAAGTGTAGTCATTTTTATAATGAATCCTTATTTTTAATGTGACAAAGGGGTAACTTTTTAATGTTTGTAAGTGTACATTGTGCTTATGGTCGCGCGGCTGGGTTGTTGATGTCAGTGAAGGCAGCAGCACTTTAACATGTCTGTCGGCGTCACTTCCCCTGTCCCGCGTGAGCTAGCAAAACATGAAACTTACAGATACCACGGATAAACGAGAGTTGGATGACTCCTCTCAGAAGTAGTTGAAATATTTTTTTTAATTTCCCCCCCCCCCCCCTTCCCTTCACCAATGTTTCAATATTGAGATGTAAAATGTAAAATAATCAATTATTGTTTTCTGGAAGAAAAAAAAGATCAGCTACTTAACTGGAACAAATGGTATTTTAATTAATTCTAAGGACTTTTGCACCAGAAATATTTTAAATTGAGTTACAATAAACCAATAACATGGATTTAGTTCTTTTCTCTCAATCATGTATTGATTACAGTGCTTGGTGGTTGAATCTCTTACTAACGTTGGGTCTGCTGTAAGCAAGATAATATATTACTATTTCAATAAGGTAACTAAAGCTCTAATAAATTTATCCCCTTTACCCCAAAATGTTCCTTTTTTAAATGTTCTTATTTGGATTTAGTATTTGCTTTCATGTTCCCTCCCCCCTTCCCTTTCCAACCAAAAGCGTCCCCTAAAACACGAGTAGCCGCCCTCCCCCAAGCCAACTATCTATGTATAGGTCACCAACCAGCACCGTGGGAAATTTCCTGATTGAAAACTTGCTGGAAAATTATCATACCTGCTACCACTCACTTTCCGTTAGGATTATACGCAGCATGCATTTCAATTACCCTAGTGGTATATTTATAAAGGTAAAATCTAGATAATATGTACCCGCATTTGTGAAGAAGTGTGGGAAGCCATCTGGTTTAAAAAGAAAATACACCCAGCTGGAACTCTAGTTCGCCTAACCTTCACATGACCAGCTAATCAGACTAAATGAGCTTGGCATTTTTAACTATGTAGCCAATGGCGCCAATTCTAAGAGTATTAATTATCATTTTAAACAGTATCTTGGTTTTATTTAAAGTTTAAATTTCTTATCTATAACCGCGGAAAAGTTATTTGAATGTTCTATCACAATACCAGAAGAGACTGGTACAGTTTGAGATAGTGCTGAAAATGATAGTTCATATCTGTATTCGGGTTTGTTTTGTTAACAAATTCGTAAATAAATAGGTGCTTGGGCTATTAAGGGTGCCCTCATAAGTTACGCTAGTCTTTAGTTTGCAAGCCGTGTGCAAGGATGTGCTTAGAGAGACTAGGACTTCTTACTTAAATTTTGAAAAATTTGTCTTCTTTCATAAAATAGGATCGAAGCTATGGGGATAATTTTAAGTAAATCAATTATATTAAGGTGGGGTAAAAGAGATGCGAGGAAAAGCAAGTGTTTTTGCAGTCTTTATGTCAAAACTTTTTTCGGTCAAAATAAATAAAATATTGCTTAAGTAAAAACATAGAATTTAATTTTCTTCGCGTGGTGATATCAACAGTTGCTCAATATCTGTCAAGGGTGTACTATAATTTAGTGACAACTTTTTCTCTTCAATAAAAAGGTGTCTCATCTAATGCTGTTACACTCATGACGGATATTCAGAAACTGTTGGTGTCAATATGAGAAGAAAATTGAATTCTATATTCATACTGCAGAAATATTTTATTTATTTTAGCGAGAAAAAAAATGTTTTGCCATAAAAACTGCAAAAACACTAGCCTTTTCTCACGTCCCCTTTCATCCCACCTTAATACCTTTCAACCATACTTTATTTTATTTAGCACCGCGTCTTACTACCCGTTCGGGTTATACGCTTTAAACCATACTAAAATGATGAGGGGGAATGAAAAGCCGTTTGAAACAAAACTCACGACACCCGAAAGCGATATGTACCCAGACCTTCGACCAGTTCAACTGGACATTTAATTCGTGTGCCCACAAATGAGGGTTTGAAATGTACTTAAAACATTTGAAAACATAATATATTACATTTTTAAAATAAAAACAAATTATAAATTTAGTTAATGTTTGGTTGTGTCCCTGTGGAGACCTATTTGAGAAACAAATTGGGTAAAAATATGTTATTTATTTCAAAAGCTGCCAATCTAGGATCACAGGATCGGTGAGAAAAAGAGATGAAAAGGTTCCGCCGTGGTGGTTTGTGTATATTAGAGTTTTGGTTGACACACACACCTATATACATAAACCCATCACTGAATGTGTTTAGGGGCGAGTGGGTTAATGGGGAGAGTGGGTTAATGAGGAGAGTGGGTTAATGGGGAGAGTGGGCGAAGGGGGAGTGCAAGATGGGTTAGCAAATACTAAACACAAACAAATAATGACAATTATTTCAGATTAAAAATTTACTATAAGAAATGTTAGATCAATGAATCCAAGAGAAAGGGAAAATAGTCGTTATCCTTTAGGTTTTGATATTAATATTGAAGTAGTAACAATATGGACTACAGCAAAGATGACGTTAGTGTAGTGACATATTCAACCACCGAGAGATGAGAAGAGAATTGGATACCATGTTACTTATTTATTTATTGTAACTAATGTAATAATGTTGTTGCTGTTAACATTCTTTGGAGGAATAAAAGCTACATGTGCACACACACGAAAAAAAAGCCTGTGAAAATATATCGATTGGATTTTGTTACATTTAAAGAGTTTTATATTTTTTCCTGGAAAATATAATTACATTTATTCCAAAGGAGCGACTTTTCCATTTCACATATTTTGCCTGAAGGAGGGGTAAGTGGGTAAGTGGGGTACGACCACGAGTATTACAAGTAAAACAAATTGAAACTACAGCTTGATTCCATGACTGTCAGCTTGAGAAACCAGGTACCGGAAGATGAGTGGTGTGATACCTTCACACACTCATGTACACGTACGTCAACACTGCTGACTGAACAAAGAAAATAGAAACGTTTGCATTGGCAAGCACTTCCTGACCTCTACTGACTGGCTTTCAAAATGGTTGTGTCAAGAGTGTCTGCGTTGAACGGAACTTTTCTAAGAGAAAGATATTAGTTGAGCTAGCCGCACGGATATTGTTGCGGACTTTTGACCTCTCGAAGAAAAGTTAGATTTCTGGCAAGGCTTTATTTTTATGTAAAGCAGTCTTACTAAGAATGGTTATGGCGGGAGTGTAGGGAATGCAAGGAAATATAGATATTTTTGCGTTTTTTGGATCATTTTTTTTTTTACAATAAAATCAAATAATTCTCCAGTAGAAACGTAGAGTTCAATTTTCTTCACACGGTGACCTCCAAAATTTCTTGAATAAAGGTAAATTGTGTCCTGGAATTGAATGACAACTTTTTATCTCCATTTAAAAAGTTTCTCGTTTAATGCCGCTATATTCATGACTAGGCCCTCCCCCCCTCTCACACTACACATATTGAAGAATCATCATAGACTCTACCATAAAATTTGAGTGACTATCGACATTTTTACGAGGAAAAAATTAAATTTTCATAATAAAATATAGCCTATGTTACTCGCTGATAATGTAGCTTTATATTGGTGAATATAATTTTTAAAATCGGTCCAGTAGTTTTTGAGTTTATCCATTACAAACAAAAAATTAAATCTTTCCTCTTTATAATATTAGGTTGGACAATAATATATTCAACAATTACTGTTGATATCACCACGTGAAGAAAATTAAACTTTTATGTTTGTATTGAAGAGGTATTTTATTTATGTAGGGCAAAACAATGTTTTTTTGTTTTTTTTAAAACAGTGACCTTTTCACGCATCCCATTCTTTCCCACCTTAAACTGGGGCCTTGGGTAAGCTAAGAGTATAATATTCCCTTTCCCAGTTGTAGTTCCTCATTCTTACTTCAGGCGAATGCTATGTTTTTTTTCTTACAAATTTAGTTTTCTGATCCTGTTATCTCACTATTAAATATTATTTAGATATGAGTTTAACTAATAATAATTATTAATGTGTTGAAAATTTTGTATTTAAAATTATTTGTTTTGTCTGGAGATGTATGAAGAAAAATTTTCCCACGAAAAGCTTTTGATTTGTTTACTGAAAATTTTCAAAATATTTGAATGGAACTAATGTAATCGAGATCCCAAGCTTTAGATGTAACCCTTTAGCTTAGTTCATCCAGAGTAAGTTAATAACAGAATCATTAAAATATGAGTCCCCTTGAGCTCTTCTCAAACTTACATACCGACTTAAGAGCTTGATGGTTGTATGTGTCACTAACGTCAGGTCTGCTGTAAGCCCTTCCCCCTGGGATTCAATAATACGAAAAATTCCCCCCTAAAAATTATAATATCTAATTGCCATTATTTATTTGGTTTTAGTATTGGTTTACAAATTCCCCTTTCTCTCCTACACTTAGCGCTTTAAATTATTTAGCACTGCATTTTACTATCCGTTCAGGTTATATGCTTGTGCACCAAGTACAGTGGTGGTTTTATGGATGAGAAAAGCTATATTTAGAGGAATTGTACCCGTATTTACGTGGAAGGAAAGTGGAAAACAATTTTGGAATAACAACCCTCAGTACACCCGACCGAGATTCGAAACTCAATCTCCCCGTCATTAGCAGTCTAGTCCAACGCGAAAGTGACGCCTTAGACCATGCAGCCACCGGAGCTGGTAACACAGTGTTTAACGCTTTTATGTATTCAACAGGATATTTGTAACGCCTCCCCTAACTTTTTAGGATTGAAAATGTCCCTGATCATTTTCTAGCCTTTACCAAGAATTTTTTAAATGAAAAATGAAATATTAGGATTCAATGATTAGAAATATATTAAATAATTAGATAAACAGGTCACTACGCCCCTAATGCTTCAAACCTCAGAATCAATGATTAGAAATATATTAAATATTTAGATAAACAGGTAACTACACCACTAATGCTTCCCAAATCGTGGGCTGCAAGCCTTTTTTTTTCCGTGAAAAGTTTTTCAAACGTGAACATTTGGTTTTTATTTGAAAATAGAAACTCAAGAAAAAAGTGCAAACATTTTTTTTTTAAATCTAAAATAATGTCCACTAGTACTTTTCAAGACAACGCCGCCCTTCACATGTCAGGTTTCCGTATGACGGCCCTGAACCCAATATTTAAGGGGGGTGGGGGGGGAAAGCCCAATCTCGAAGAAAATTGTCATTTAAATTACTTGCTTGTATTCACAAAAAAAAAAATTGTAAACAGAATTGAATAAGAAGGAATTAGAGTATACATATTTTGTTGTACAGTATCTCAAATTATCTCATGAGTACAGTTTGTTCATAATGGCGTAACATCTCAGTTTGTATTTTATGATTTTAGTTTCGCTTTTTCACTAACATTTTATAATGAGACTATACATTGTAAGTTTTAGTTTTAGTTTTTCCTTATAGCCACGACGCTCTGGACCAAGACCGCTGACGCCCCAGGGCGTTGCGACGCACGATTTGGGAACCCCTGGCCTAGGCCTTACCTTTCTTACTCCTACCTACTAGGTTCAAGTAATATTAGGGCTCGGGCGGGTAGCAAGACGGAGAACTAGGGAAGGTAGCCTCCCTTTACCCTAAAGTAGTTCAATAACTAGCTCTCCCCCATAGTAAGACTTCTCAAACACTCCTTGG
Source organism: Timema poppense (assembly GCA_902141375.1). Classification (NCBI taxonomy): domain Eukaryota; kingdom Metazoa; phylum Arthropoda; class Insecta; order Phasmatodea; family Timematidae; genus Timema; species Timema poppense. Next base: position 2,428 of record CABFOV010002278.1, on the reverse strand, counting down.
AGGAAACTTATCTGGTTGCCTTTACCTACCTAAGAATAACACCCAACACTAAGCCAAACACAAGGTCCACCATGCAGTATTAACTACACAAACACCGTAAAATTAATTACAGCTTTCTAAACCATCATCTGGTTATTAACTTTTAACGCATACACCTATTTATCATCGCTACGTTTCTTTTAAAAGCGTAATAAGAGTGTTTATGTTGGTATTGTCCAAAGAAGAGGTACACCCCTTAACCACCTCTGTCCCCTGCCCAATCATATTTCGCATCAATAAATAGAAGTTATTTTTATGATACTTTGAAAGGGCTGTAAAAAAAGTTGTGCAACACCCGTTATCAAAATTACTACCAGTATATCATGTCCGCGCTAAAGGAGGACAATATAAGGGACCTCTTGAGGTGACTGTTTTTCATTCCATGGCCATGCTAGTATCAAACAACCAGTGAGAGAAGACTCTCTCAAAATGTCTAGTATTGAAAAAAGCTGGAAGCGGATCGTAATACATTCTTGGAAAATAAGATATATTTTGTTCTGATTTATGCATTCTTTATATATTTTAGGTGTTTAACGTGAACTTTCTGAACAGTTTAATTATAGCAGCACACGACTTATACACTAACTTAAATCTAAAACAGATACAAAACCAGCTACCAGCCGTTAATTCATTGCTGTGAAAGGGGAGACACTCATTTCACCAATAATTTTTTTTTTTTGCAATGCCAGAAATCAAACCCGGGACCCTTAGCTCAATAGATAGACACGCTAAAGACTGATCAAAACTTTAGACATATTTATCATCAAAATAATTATTTATTTATTCAAAAAACCACTTGGAATGGTAGTAGACAAGGACTTATATCTCAGAAAACATTTCAAACTAAAATTAAATAATTTGTAAAAGCTTTCCTTATAGTATGGCCCCACTGCTGTTTGCTAGCGATTTTTTTAAAGTGGATGAGTGTGTGTGTATATATGTGTATGTGTGTGTGTGTGTGCGTGTGCGCGCGCGCGTGCGCTTAGGTCAGTATTAAGTTTATTGTTCTAATTTAAGTTTGTGTGTAAGTCACGTGCTGGTTTGATCTTGCATGTTTAGAAATTGTATTACGTTAAATAAGTCATTTTAAAAATTAATATATTTAGAGAAATGATAAGTGGCTCTCGTTTAAAGCTGCCTTATAAATGCCAACACATGCACTTTTAAAAAAAATCCCTAGTAAAGAGCAGTGGGGCCAAACTATAAGGAAAGCTTTTGCAAATTGTTTCATTTTAATTTAGAATATATATCAGAAGGAATCAAACACAAATATTAAACATCTGTATCATAACAAGGATTTAACCCCGGGTCACCGATATTTGTTGTTAAAGGTTCTAACTATTTAGCCACTTGTTTTTGTCCCCCACGCCTTACTACCCCCTCAGCCTATCCACATATTTGTGGAGGAGGTAAGGATGGGAAAGGGAGAACTTAAGAAGAAATGTACTTGAATTTGTGGGGTCTCTGTAGGGTCGAAATAAAGTAAGAAGAGCACTACATTCTACAAAAGAGCATACATAAAATAACATACGTTACATAGCCATCAAGAAAAAAAGAACATCAGTGTAACACCCAAAGAGTATAACAATCAATTTCATTTTGAAGGACCTGAATTAAAAAAAAAATTGCTTATAGCTAAAAATAATAATTTTTCATAATTATATATTTCAAATAAAATAAATGCATATTTAATAGTAACCTACTTCTTTCATCTTTACAGTGATAAGTTATTTCGTACCTGTCTCAAACAGTTGCGGATATATGATCAAAATTGGAAATTTCTGAACAAGTATATTACATTCAAAGTCATTTTCATGGAAGAACGAAAATTGCCGTTTTCTTTTTAATTTTAACCGGTGTCTGGATAAATAATTAAATCAAAATAGTCAGAGCAGATTTTGAGAAGATCATTTTTTTTCTCTTTTTGCCCTTCAGTAAGCTACCAATAGTTATATGGTTAGATATCTAGTTCCAAAATATCCTCGGGGAGACCTTATGAAAACTCTAGATACAAAGTTTTAGCGTAATTAGTAAAATGGTTTCAGCCCTAGTCCGTGATACAGATGGACAGACAGACAGATAGACAATGCAAAACACAATTTTTCTGTTACAAGGGGTCATGAAACGTCGACATTTATCAAAATCTTGTGCTCGATTATTTTTTTACAATCACTTCTTTCTTCGATGAGTCGAGAGAAAGTAAAAATAAAAAGATAGCCTGGAGGGGAATTTCAACATGATAAAAATACTATTTTACACAACCCGCTCAATGATCAAATGGTCTAGGGTGCTACTATCTCAACAAACAGAATTACCGATGATGGGAAGATCGAAGGTCTAAATCCCGGTCAGGTGCAGTGAGAGTAATTTTTCTTAAAGTTTTTTACAC